>CCAG010009319.1:0-40693 GCA_001077435.1 Glossina morsitans morsitans | reverse complement strand
ACTTTTTATTAAATAAGTAAAAATGTATATATAAAGCAAGTTAAGTAAAAAATTTATATTTGCATCCCAAAGCGAATCCACTACACCTCAGGATAATATATAAATAAACATTGGATATTGATTGGGAGCGCATACACTGTAAGCCAGATTTTCAAGAGATACATTTCTTTAATTTTAAACCGTAAAGAGCAGCAGCATTGTGAAAATAGTTTTGTTCTCTTTTCTTTTCCTACCTTTGCCGAATTAATTGCGTGAATTTTCTTTTTCAGTGCCTTGTGCTGATTCTTCCATGCCTTGTATACTGTTTGCAAGTGAAAAAATGTACTTGAAGGATATAGGTAAGTCGATTCAAATTCTTGGTGTTATCTGTACGTTTAATCCATCCTGTACTAACACACTAACTAACGGGTTAATTTTTATAATTCATAGTACATTCGATATATTAAAAATTATTTGTCTATGTATGTATGTACATATTTTCGGAAAACTTTTGATTTGATTGTTCTCGGACAGCGGGAGAATCACAATTTTTCGTTCTATGTAATAAAGTGAACAAAAAGAAGAAAAAAACAACAGCTGACTGAATGACTGAAATATGATTTTCGCTTGACATAGCACACATAATGGCAACAATTTAAATGCTTAACAAATACGATGCGCTTTTGTTGTAACCATTAAAAGAATTCCAACATTCTAGTATGAAAGCTGGTATAGTTTGAATAGCTCGAATAGCTCGAATAGCAGGCAACATTACCATACATGGTAATAAAACTGATGAAATCATTTTACTAAAATCTCAATTTCATTGTTTCGTTCATGCGATTCATAAAATAAAATACGAACAATGAAATTTTTAAATAAAGAAAAAATCTTTATTTTCATACGAAGGATAATTTTGCTAATATATATACAGGGTACACCAAAGCGGAGAGGATTAGTAGCTCGATATAACTTTTGCGTTATCAAGTAGTTTCAAGGTTTTTATATAATCCAAAATCATCGTCATGGACATTGGCAAGGCATGCGATGTCAACAATTCAAAAATTGTTGCAATTTATGAAATTTTTCTCTTCACCAATAATAAATTAATGCTTTTATTGCAATAAAAGTTAATCATTACAAAGATCATGTGAATTGTTAATAACCAAATTTACATTAAAACCATTGTTAACCAAAAATTTATTTTTGGTCGTTTGGATGTTTCTTATGTACGGCCGTTTTCCAATAAGCAGAGATATTATTGCTTTTTCTTTTAATTTGCGAATCGGGATAAGCGAGAATCTGGACTTGAAAAAATTACTAAAATTTTCTTACTTTTCTACCTACCACGAAAGAATGCTGGATATCTCGAATATTTCGGTTAATTTGTAGCACAGAAATACGTATTAAAGACAAAACTGCAAGTATAAATAGTGCTTACACCTCTTTGGGCATTTCAAGATTTTTTCAGAAACTAACAGAAAAAAAAAAGAGAAGAAGAAAATACAAAAAATCTACTTTGATTTTGAAATATAGTTTAAACGACATGAAAACAGCAACTTTAAAGGCGTCTGGCAGCCGTATTCCGCCCCTTAGGGGCATGGTTCCACTTGGAACGTGTTCGGGGCAATCCAAGCAATCGAATGGACCCAGTCCTAAGGTCCTAGGACCGCTAGGAACGCCAATAAACTGCGTACAAAAAAATTTTTTTAGGAAAAAAAAATTAAGAAAAAAACTTACAAAAACAACAAAAAAAGTTTACAAAAAATTCCCAAAGAAATTTTTTTTCTTACAAAAAATCGAAAAATCAAAGAAACAACAAAAAAGTATTATTTTATTATCATTATTTTATTGTACTCAATATGGTTTTGTACGAATATATGTAAATAAACATGTCTAATAGAACAAAAACTAGAATAAATAGAAAAAATAGAAATGAAGGTTTTTAAAAAAATGTAAGAACAATTTTTAGTAGTTTAGAAATTAGTTAAATAGATTAGTAAATTGGTTAAATAAATTAAATTTATGAGCATTAAAATTTGTACTTGATTTATTTAAGATATTTTTCGCGAAATTTTGCAAGGCTCCTCGTTCCTAAGGAATGTAAACACGAAATTTGTTAGACTAGGATTAGCTGGTCCGTCTATCTGCGTCTTGACGAAATTTGGCAAAGTGCGAGTGCGAGAGCAATCGATTGCAGTCCAAATTTCTAAAACTGGATGCATTTCGACCACCAAAGGAAGTTAGGAAATAATCACCTTCTTTTAGCATAACGCAAACATTGTTGTTGTTTGAATTTAGGATGATGTAATCACTTGCCTTCCTTGTAATATCCCTTTGCCGTTTGCATGCATATTGGGTTATCGTTATCTAATTCAATTTAAATAGACAAGAAAAGAAAGAAATTAGGGTATTTTTGCTTTGTACATTTTTCAATCATTTGGATACAAAATTCATTGTGAACTGACAGAAACTTAACTACGATAAGAATGCAATTAGCTATAAATTTAATATGAAAGTGTTTGTTTTACTAAAGAATGGAACTGGATACGGACTAGAGCGAACATACGAAATGAAAAAGTTGTTTATACGAGATAATGTATATATAGTTGATCAAAAAAAAGAAATGAAGAACAAACAGTTCATAAAAGTGGACGTAAGATATATAAAGGCTAACAATAATGATCTGGCGCCAATCAATTAAAAAAATAAAATAATAATAATAATAATAATAATAATAATAATAATAATAATAATAATAATAATACATGATATAACAAAATAAATAAGAACTCAATAAGAGTAATAACATGATTTATAAGAATGACACTTGTATTATTATTTAAGAATGTTCATTATATAACCATTCTATCAAAAAGTCGATGTGTAGCATAAAGCCAAAATCAGCATTGCCACTAAAATTGCGACTCAGACAGTAACAGCATATGCAATTTGTTTATTCATAACAACTTTTGCAATAGCATTTAGCGTGAGAGTCCGATTATACGCTAGGATGTTTATACGTAATTAGGGATGTTTACATACCTATTGATCCAATTTGTATCGATCACTTTGTATTTTGGAGCATTAGTTACGTATGAAAGCTATGTACTGAGAATCATATGACATCGAGCTCTCTTGATCTTTTCACAACTGTCTACTGCAATATGTAGGGGATTTCCCATAAGTTTATTTTGAATTTTTTTCAGCTATTGGAGCTCACTTTACTTTCTCTTGCTTATCACATACAAATCAACATTTTCAAAATTCCATCTACATGCTGCACTAGCATGTAGATTGTATTGTTTTTTTCTTCGGTCCAACTTGGCGTCAGTTACAGTGAATGCACTAGCAGAACACCTTAAATTAAAGATGCTTCCGGTGTTGTCCGGTATTTTTTTAATATTTTTTAAAAGTTAAACTTTTTTTTTAATAGTCAATGCTCAATAAGTTCTTCCCATCATCACTTTCATACCAGCGAAATTACTACAGAAAACACTTTCTTAAGCTGGCAATGGTTTGCTCTTTAGGCGGATTATTAACAGTAAGAAATATTTTTTAACTTTTGATTCGTTAAAATACCTAAGATTCAATAGCAATAGGCAACGAAATTTTAGCCTCTAAACAGCTTTAGAAGGACGAATACTTCTTAATATGGTAGAAAATAAATGATGTAAATAAAAATGAACTCTATGAGCAACTATTTGTTTATGTCTTCAACATCTTTGCCCACGTAAGTATTTTGGCGTGAATTTAATAGTCTCTCTCCCCCGCCCCCCCCCCATGCTACAGCAAATCAAAATTACTTAACTATTTAAAGAGTTAAAAGCCTTTCTTGCTATATAATTTTTTAACTATGTACACATGTGGATGTAACTTATATGGTCCTACGAGTGTGGTCGTCTGTTATGATGCCAGTGCAATCTTGCTAATGCTGGTAATTTACTGGTGGCAAACACACATTCAAATGTATATGAAAATGTTTGCACCTTATATTTCGTTTTTGCTTACTGTAAATGTACTTAGTAATTATCAAGTTGTCGCGTCGTCCCCTTTACAGTCCCAAATGTAAAGAGACTGCTTCGAGCAATGCTTTCATATAATGACGCAACGAAAGTAGTAATTTTCCTCGACTAATGCTTAATGTTGACTTCCGTTGATGACTTAATCGCCTGTGCGAGCAGCATTATCGTTGATTATATATGTGAATTGATTGTACACATGTCAGTTTATAGTTTTAATGTATTCAATGTGACTTTGCTTAGGTTAAGAATTGAAGATCTTGTATTCAGTGCTAAAAGCTAGGCAAAGAGAAAAACGTTAAAAGTTAAAGGCAACATATCCGGTTCCGTCGACTCAAACGTTCACATTTTATACGGCGCGTCCTTTTTAGTTTCTAACGCACATATGGAAATCATACGCTTAGCTTTCACTTGTAACGTGATTGAAAATTTTACGAGGGGTTCATAATATTCAGCTAAATGAAACAATAGGGAGGAACGAAATGGTATGCCCAAGTTACCAAATTATCGTCTAAAAATTAAATAAAAATAAAACTATAATGTTATATACAGCAAAAACGACTATTAAATCTAGATCTAGAGTACTTCGCCTAAAATAATTCCTTACTTATCCTCGGCATAAAATACGAAACAATATATGCTGTTGCTAATTTTTCAAATCCCATATGTAAAAGGATCTACTTAGTCTAAATTGTGAATTTGTACGCGAAATCACTCAATCAACTCAATCAACTTTGCAAGCATTGTTGCCTTATGAAGGGATATTTTGCAGAAATACGTTTATATGCAGGAGGAGTTCAACAAATTATCCCGTTCCAGCAAAATTTCCTATAATCATTTCTTATGTAAAAATACTATGTTTAGGCTATATTTGTTGATAAATTAAATATATGGGAATTTTTAAAAAAAATGACTTATTAAATAAAATAGGGGGTCCTATGGAGAGCGGTCATAAAAATGATTCACTGTAAACAATTTTCGAAAGCCTCCTTCCTTAGGCCAAAGCAACCCAGTTTAGCAAATTTAATTGAAAAATTTTGAAAATACGATTTCTAGGTTGAAGATAAGAAAAAATACGTGTGCGGTTAACAGACGGACAGACGTGCTTAGATCGATTCAGAAAATTATTCCAAATTAATTGATTTAGTAAGGGGTGAAATCTATATATCTCAAGTCCTTCTCCGCACAAACTATTATTACCTACTTTTCTAGGTTATAAAATAGTCAAATATTTCGAAAACAATAATAATTTTTGTCAAAATCAATGCCATACTAATGATGCAAACAAAATTTCGCACAATCAACTTCTAAATTTAACATGGCTAAAGTCGCATACGACGAGCATGGCTTGTAATAATGTTGACCCTATCGAATTTGGGCCAAAAAAATAGTGTTCACTCGCAGCATCATTTTTGCTTCAAATGCGAAAGCTTCAAAAAGAAAATCGCTTTTACATCGTACCGTTACTCGAGACTTACATTGAGAACTCCAGGCGCAAAAACTGATAAGTAAATCCGAACGTACAATCGCAATCCATGGCAAGACCGAATAGCTGCTGTAAAAACACGATATCCTGCGGCGTATGGTGCGACTAGACAAGACTGTCCTGTTAAAACCTACCAAACGTTGCTTACCAAAATTAATTAATTCGAATAGTTCCAAAAATTTCTACAACGTCAAAAAAATCAAGCGAACAATTTGACATGCAAACCGTGCACATGGAAGCATACTGCAAAATCGACTTCAGACGCATTGCAAGCAAGCACGTGAAAGGTGCTAGTCCTTTGCTAGTCCACTTGTTTGCATTGATGACTCATGCACTTGTTAAGCAGAGCTTTCGAGACGTAAAAAAACGATGCGATGAGTGACTACTTCGGATGAAATATTTCTTATCATTTCTATACAATAAACCCAAAATTCCAGATTTCATGTTTACATACCTATGTATATGCGAATAATGAGAACGGTTTTATGGTCAATCAATACAATATGTAAGGCAGTGCAGTTTCGATACGTTCTTAAGTTTCTTTTTGAGTATTAGACAAGGTCAAGGTTAATTTTGTTAAGCTTTAGATAAACGTTATGATGAAGTATTTGGCTTCGCTTTCCTATAATGATGCGATAATCGATCGAATTTGTGAAAAGTGTGAAAACTTTTAAAATGCGGCCTTTATTTGGTGCGCGCGAAGATAAAGGCTCTGGTCAATATTTATGCCAAAGGAATTATAAGCAGATTAAATTTGTCAAAATATCAAATTTAATTAAAGAACACATGACTTTTTAGTTGACGTTGAGAGAAAGCGAATGAATGGAAATAACAAGTATATTATTTTAACTCGGCTGTCTGTCTAGAGGAGGAGGAGAAGACGTTCAATGTAAAAGTTTAAATGGATTCTCAATTGACAGAAATGTATGAATTTTCCACTAATGACACAACGTTCAAGAATATCGGAAAAAGAAAAAAACAAAAAAAAAGAGAAAAACGAGTAGATTGGAATAAATAATACACGCCATGATTTTCGCGTTAATGTATTAAATGCTTCTTCTTCTTACCACTCTACTTATGGAAATTTATTTCTGTTTTTTCTTTTTTTTTGCTCCTACAAAAGATATAATGATTTTTGCTTTTTATTTTGTTGCTTCTTCTTATTTGATAATTCCACGTATGTGTCATTCAAAAGAACTTTCTGTTCAAGTTAATTGAAAATATTTATCCGCAGTCAGTGTACATAGCAGAAATAAGACGAACAATAAAAATCTTCGTCGTATGAAAAATAAACGTTTTTCAACATGACAAGGATTTACTTGTTAAATGATCGCAAAGTTTTACGTGTGTGGTTTACGTGCGAGTTGTGCATATAGCAACAAACAAACTAAAAAAAATATTGAGCTCCCAGCAAAATCAAAGTTCGTATATTCGTTCACTTCTCTTCGTTTAAGCGTCGAGATAATAACATTGTAACTATTCTAAAGCGCAATACTTTTCAAGCTAAGCGAATATTATAAAATGTAGTGTGTGTAGTAAGGATGTATAGACGCATGCTTCTATGTATATATAAGCATATATTCACAAGAGTAAATTCTGTTGATACAGATTTGTTATAAACAACACTAAGACCCCATTGTTATCGGACGCGCACATTTGAAGGGATTTCGTTGCTTCACATACACACATATATGCAACACATTCGTTCGTATTGCGTTGAATTTAGCACAATGTGTACACACACCCATGATATTTCATAAAAAGCACTTTAGCGGTAACCATGTTGATAATGAAAATTAAGCTTCGTGACATGAGTCACGATTTTCCGAACAACAGGAAGAACAGGATATTATTGGCGTAGCGACTAAGATGTAAAGTTAATTGACACAAAAGTTCGTTTTCAGTGAAGACAACAAACGACTGTCTCTAACTAAGTGACAAGTTAAGATGAACCCCGTTTAGATGAACGAATGAAAATTAAAGGATACCTTTCAGGACCTTGCACTTAGATTGTTGACTGTTGTTGGATTATCGGCTTCAATTGTCGTTTGCCACTATTGTAATGCGTAAAGAGGAGTGAGTGTGCATAGAAAGATTTTTAGAATGACACTAATTAATATAATTTTGCACACTTACATCAACGTATAAATAAAGCATTTACGGGAAAAGTAAACTTTTGTCGCTTTGCTTACTGGATGTGTCTGAGCGTTTTCTCAAGAAACTTTATAAAGTTATTAAGTTTTAATGTGGGTGGGAGGAATGCGTGCGTGTAACTTGATGTTTTCAACTTTGTAAAATCATTAAAACGAATTAAAGTTTTAATTGATGACGCATATGCTGGCAAACCTGTTAGCATTTTGTTGCTCTTAAAGCAGATAATGGGCGCATTTATAGCTTGTTTTAAAATTAAGTTGTGCTTACATGTACTATCTCCATAAGCATATTGGTATGAAGCTCAAGTGTTGGAATTATGTAGATATGTATATATATATATATATATATATATATATATATATATATATGTAGTGTATGTATATATTAGGCGATTGCATGTATTTTGATCATTATTTCACTTGAATGAGAAAAACTGGTACACTGGTACTGCTAAACTGGTACTGGTTAATATATTAATCAAATATATTTTCCATCATTTCATGCAACTTTTTCTCATCCTTCTGGCAACATGGCGATACTGTGTTGAAAGAACGATATTGGTTTGCCAGCGATCCAATCGTCGATCCATCGATGTGGCCATCGATGTGAGGGGAAGATCAAAACAATCAAACTTAATCGTCGTGTGCATTGATACTTCGCATTACTTCATTATTTTCACCAACAGATGCCCCTGACCAAAATACACGCAAGCACCTGTTATATATGTACATATGTGTGTTATATGTGTTAGGTTCATACATAAAAAGAGTAGTGCATTCATATGGTAGTAGGTTGGTTGCCTTAGCATATATATTCATATTCATCAACAATAGTCGCGCGACTATTGCAAAAGTCTACTAATTTTGCTTTTCCATTTGTAACAACTAAACAATGCAAAAAAACGCTTCACAGGGCTTGGAAGTTCTTGATTAGCAATTCGACTTGATAATGTCCCTCAGCCAAGGCATTTTTGCATTCTCTTCTCTAACTTTTTTTCGCCTTATTGGCTCTACCTTCCTTGCGTTCTAAATTTTTGCCTGGTCGTTGCGTACTTCCTTCCATCTGCCGATTTCTTCGTCGCTCCGTCCATGCGGATTGAATGTCGGATTTTTCGTCATGCAATATGTTTCTCGGTATGCTTGGTATTCCGTCTGTCTGGCTTTTTCTCTTTGTCGTTCCTTGCCATTACACGTTCTTTAGTGCGCCCTCTTCGCCGCTTCATTTGCCTTTGCAGCCTTTTATTCCCGTCCCTGGCTTCGTCATTTTCCATTTAGTTCGTCCATCAGGCCATCACAATTGAGAATATAAATAAAACTTTCTGGGTTAAAATTTTTAAATTTTTTAAAACTGACCACAATCTGTCCCCAAATCCACTTTAACTGGTTATGTAATAATTTCTTTCGAAGCAACCAAGGAAGTTATGCTAACCTCGAAACCGCTCTTTTCTATGCACTTCTTCAAGTAAACAAATTAAAGTTATTTTTGGATTAGACGTAATGGCCTATCAATCGCATACCGTTCAATACATATTTTTGTCTAGTTTTCGGGCGGATTTCTTCTATAAATTGTAAGTTGTCGAGATTTGAATAGATATTTAATTTTGTTTTTTAAGGTTTTCCGACAGAAATAAATCTGACTTTGGGTCCCACGTGAAAGAGCTTAGTTTTCTAAATTTTCTAAGAAATAGAGAACACACACAAGTCATATTTCGCAACAAATACTTTGTACTACCTCCTCAACTGTAACCTATAATATTTACCTTTGCTAGCGAGTTTCCAAAATTCGTCGTAAGTCGAATGTAATTTCGCTACCAAGCTCTTCACTCGGTTTAATATTTTCCCTTATACATAGACACTTACTTATACGCACTTGCATATTATGTTCGCTTTCAAACTGACTTCTGCTTTTTATTGTTTTTATTCTTATTTTTTTTCTTTTAATTTCATTTTTACTGTTATTCTTTTGCTAAAGTTTTTCGTTTGCTTCTGAAATTTGTTGTAGTTGTACGGGCACTCATATAAATGAAATTTCATTTCGGGAATTTGTATGTAAATTTACAATAATAAAGTTATTAAAAGTGTCATAACAACTCAAGTTGAGGTTTTCTCGTCTTGACTTGATTCACAACCAACCAAATAGCAACCGTCAAATCAACTAACGAAACATTGTAGAACAACAACATGCCTAGTATTATATATACATATATAGTTACGCATACATATCCATATTCGTAAGAACTTACCTAACCGAAAAAGAGGTGAATTCTGACGCTGACAAACTGATGCATATATGAATGTATGTGTTAATACGTAAACATATCTAAGGAAAACGTATGCGTGTATGTACTATCATGACAGTTTTATGCAAACTCACACAATTAAACAATCTCAAAATGAAACTTTTTCAAGGAACGTGTTGAATGACGACTATATATGTATAGTATATATTTATACATTAAACATATTCAGGATACTAAAGCGTTGCTCCATACATTTCTCTCTTGGTTTACACATTTTAAAAGCACACATCAAAGAATCCGAGGGAAACTAAAAGATTCTCCTTGCCCTAAACTATAAATCCTCGTAAACTATCTAAGAAACATGAAGTGAAATCGAAAATATTTCCATCGCAAATTCTTTCAAGCTGTCGGTTCATAGATTGCTATCGAAAGTAATTTTTTTGTATCCATTATCGCAAAATTTCAAATGGGAAGGTTATTTACCCTTTCGCGATGCCTTACACACACGGCCATCACAACCATACATTGGCAACGAAGTGTGGCTCACCAAAAGTTGATATAACTCTGATAAATGTTAGTATGAAAGGTAAGATAAATATGAAAACTTGGTGCGTGCGTATTAAATGGCCGAAGCTCAAGCTAAAGAAAAGGGCGTTATGCTCGTTAAACAACTTGAAAAAATGATAAAGAAATGGGATATACCAGGGTAGATAACAGTTCAAGTATAGTGGATATATTTAAACAAAGTGTGACTTCAATATTCATAGGGGATCCTTAAGAGCTCAAGATATAATAGTAATTGTATCGATTAAGCGTAAAAATATGCAATTTCGTTACGTAATTCGATCCTCGGCGCTGATATCTTCAGCGTCTTAGGAAATGTGAAACACACAATTGTTTAGTTCTCTAAACAATAGTTTAGCTATTAAGAGGTCTTTTTTCAAGGTGGGATATGAAAAGATACCTTTATTCTCCAAAATATTTGGAATAACTAAATAAATAAATAAATGAGTAAAAAATAATTTATAAGAAAAACAAAAATTGGAGGAAGAAACCATATAATCAATCTCAGACCCACTCCCATCCGAAATAGCCTAAGCACTTCAAATCTTTTTATGTCGCTTTTCGCTAACAACAGTTGATGGATATAATAATACACCTGGCATGACAGATCAAAAATATATATATATATTATTATATAGGTATATGAGAAAATTAAACGGTGCGATAGTATATAAAAGGAAGCAGCTTTCCAAGTCAATGTTAATCAAAGTTAAATAAATAATATTCATTCTCTAACACCGCGTAAATCAAACACTATGCAAATCGAGAGATGAGTGTAGTTGAAGATTATATAGGTGTACGCCTGTATGATTACGTTGGTCTTAGTAACAATTTACAATTTACCCCATGTAAACATTTATATGAAAGTTATATATGTATGAATAAATTTTAAATTATCCTTGCAGCACATGTGAGCACGCACACACAATCGTGTACACGTTAGACATATCCTTAAGGTTATTAATTAAGGAATTTCTTAATTCTTATTATGTAATAGGATATCAGATAAATATCTGGACTTTCGTATACCAATAAATGACGAAGAACTTATTATGTCGACACATAACTTGCTTTGGTTGCTGGAAAGGAAAGGGAATATTTTACGCTTCAATTAGTAATAGCAATTAAAAATATTAAAAGACATCTTAAGTAGCTGCCAGATTAAATATTTTTCGTAAAAATATTACTATAAAGTTAAAGTCAAATAAAATTTCGCCTTTTTTTTTTATTCTTTCTAGTTTATTATTACTCTTGAGGGAGCTTGAGAGTTTTACTTTTCAGTATGCAGGGACTTTTGCTATATATGTGTGTTTATCCAAACTTATATGCTTAAGCAAGTATGACTGCATATACAATATATAGCAAAGTGGAATAGTTTTCTGTGTACACAAGATAATTGTGTTTAACCAGACAATTGCGAAAAGAAAAACTTTATATTAAATGCTTTCAAAATGTATATATATATATATTTAATTTTTTTATTCAAATATTGTTTAATATTTAACAATAAAAAATTACGTTTGTGTTTTTTGTTTTTCTTTACAACATATATACAACGTAAACATTCTAACAAAAATTCTGTTTCCCTAAAAGTTGCTTCAAAAAAAAGTAAAAAAAACACGGAAAGGATTTTTAAGGACAATGAGGAAAGGCGGAGGGACAAGTACCATTGACTTACATATAGATAAAAATTTTCTGTGAAAAATTTGTTGTCAAAATACAATAAAATATCGGTACTTTCTTTCTTACAAGCTCAAGATGCATTTGATGGGACAGGGGATAAACAGAAGAAAAAGCATTGAGTGCAAAAATAAACGCAAAGGACAGACGTGTGCCAATAAGGTCTATTATGTCTCTAATAGCGCAGAGAATGTTTCAATAGTGAGGAAAATAGTTGTCTTCCTCCGTATTAGGCTGCAGTTGTAGCTGTTCATATATCGAGCTTAAATTGCATTCCGTTCAAGAAAATTAGAAAAAAAAAGAATCGCGAACGTTTACTCTCAATAGTTTTCTAAATTTTCATTGGAAAGTCAGTTTACTAAGCAGGCAGATTCCTTCCTTGCACCGGGTTTTAAGTACTCCATATCATTGATCCTATCAATCACTTTTACACCTTTGAGATTCTTCAAGACGTGAAACATAAACTGCCAGATTTATATTGAGCGCGGATTTCCCTCCGTACTAAATGTGTAGATGCTTTGATTTTTTCTTAAATCTTTTTCTTTCTCTTCTTGTTTCACATTTTTTCTTCCTTGTACGCTTCGTAATTGTCTATTCACGATACTAAGCATAACATTTTCTAAAAGTCGGACGAATTCGAATGAATTTCATGGGTAAATAAAGTGTTGCCAGGGAAATCGGCTCAAAATTATTTGCTCTTATCTTATTACATCTTATGGATATCGTTGGAAGAGTTATTCTGGCTTATATTTCTCAAGACGTGACTATACGTCGTGTAGGTAAAATTTGCGAGAACTGTTTTAAAATAATTCTTTTAGACATACTTAAGTGTGTTCTAAAAATAAATTGTTATTTTTATACGTAATGTGTATTCATAAAAGCTCTGTAGTGGATCCTTTATATAATATATAATGAAACTGTTTATAAGCCGTGATGATCTATGGCATTTAATAACGTTAACAAATTACTTTAATTTGTTAATATGGTAGACTCTGCGACGTTAATGATACTTTGCGTTACAATCACGTGCATGCATAGAACTTACAACCAGCAAATCTATTGCAACATTAATATTAAATGACAATTATAAAACAGAATTAAAAAAAAGGGAAAAATAAATTACAAAAATATACATTTATATATATATATATATTACATACACGCATCATCACACATAGGCATTTCACGAATGATCCGAATACATTCATACGTTAATGGATGCCATAAAATACATATTTCTTGATATAAATGTTTATTATTGCGTCTCTCAAATTCGCAGAAATTAAGATTAATTAATTAATTATTTTGAAAAATTTACAATAAATTTAAAATTATTCTTAATGGGTTTCGAACGAATTCAAAAAACTAGAAGCAGTTTTAAATGGAATGAATTGTACCGAATTAAGTTAAGTGGAATGGCAATTGCATGGAATTCAATTCAATTGAAATATTTTTACATTTTACAAATTTATTCATTTCGCTAATGTCGAAGGAAATCTAAAATTCATTCGAAATTGATCAGTTCACTTTTTTGCTTTTCGTAGGTAATCAAATCATTTCTTCTAAAATAATTGACATAAAACAAACATATATTACGTCCTTGCCTCGATTGTACGACCAATTTAGTGCTTAGCACAATTGCATACACATTAGTCGAGTAAAAAGAAAGTGTAAAATCCAGTATCATTACCAAGAGATTCTAAACTGACTATTAATGTCCGCCGTTTCTTACTAAGAAGCCGATGACAGAAAAATTTTGAATAGAGAAGTGAGTTTCCTTGAAGTCCTTCCAATTAAGGTTGAAGTATCTACTATAAAGCAAGAAGTACTACGCCTTGCTTGATTGGGTTAAAAGACTTACATTTAGAATTTAGTGTTTCTCCAAAAAAGTGGTTCTTCTATTTCATCGCCGAATGTGTGAGACTTTTCCTATTTTGTATAGAAATGATATACGCAAAGTTTGTATTATTATTATTATTATTATTATTATTTTAGACTAATGATATAAATTCTCAGACTAAACAAAAGATATTGAGCACTAGCAACACAGGCTATCGGCTCTGTAACAAATTTGTTTGTAATAAATTATATATATCCTAGTATTAAATAACATATTTGGTCACACCCGATATTTCCATGAAAACACATGAACTCTAATGTAATAAGATCTATTTCTTTTCCTGGGTTGTTTTTTCTGATATTTTACATACGATAATTGATGCAATCTCGCAAGGACTTGCAAGAAAAAATTTTGAAACACCATTTCGTACACATCAGTGGCCGAAAATTTTTTCACTTCAAATATATTCTACAGATTTATTTCTTTGGCCGTATTTCTAAAAAAGAAGTTTTTCCAGATGCTACAGACAATTTTTTTGCAATTTTTAATGTGCTTCTTGTACAACTTGAAGATTTTTAATGAGAAAGCAATTTCATCACGCTTACGATATATAATTTATTATACACACATACTAGCAGCATTGCCAGCTGAAAATTTTAGATGTTTTAAATTTAATTATGCAGCACGCAATACAGCTACTGACGTAAATATCGTCGTATCACTGCCAACTAACTAATAATATAATGGTGTAATTTTTATCGTGAACACGAAAGTTTTTTATTTAATAAGAGAAAAAAGCGGGATCCGTCAACATTTGGAAAAATATTTTTTCTTACTTATATATAATAAACAAGCGTTTGGTATTGAGAATTTTGATATTTTAGCTTAATGTTTCTGTCTATTAAGAGGTTATTAAGCTTATCGCACATGGGACAGTTCTTTAAGCTATAACAAATGGGACAGTTCTTTAAGCTATGGACATATTCTGAAACAAACATATATTGCGTTAGTGCTTAGTACTATTGCACACACATTAGGCGACTAAAAACAAAGTGCAAAATTTGCACTAAATAGAAAATTATTCTTAATGGATTTCGATCTAATTCTTCTATTTTAAAATGGATAGTCTTGCTTCCGAATTGAAGTGAGTTAGATTAAAAGCAATTTTAATTCGAATGAGTTGAACCGAATTAAGTTAAGTGGGAATTGAATGCAATTCAACTCAATTGAAATATTTTTACATTTCGAAATAATATAAAAAAATTTGAGAGTGTAGGAAGAGAGGTACGTACAGATTCTCCTTTATATGGCAATTTATAAATTATTAAGAGCAAGATTAGGGAAAAAGTATAAGAAAGAAAACTTTGCGAACTAGAAGAGAACCAGACGAAAAATATTTACAGTAATTGCAGTTCATTGATATGAAAGTGTAGCGAGTTTCGACATTTACTCTTAAAATTAACATTTAACCTTAAAATCTTATCACAAACAACCTAGCAACTAGAAAGTGAATGGAGATTAAGTTTAGATTATAGATAATATTTGTAGCTTTTTAACATGGCGATAAGCAGAAGAGGATCCTTCCGAAACAGCGTGAAGCATGCAGGAACCAAATATAGTTTTGATAATCAATTTCTTGTTGTTTATGTCTACACTTGCATTTCTGTTAATTAATGGATAAAGAATAGTGGCTGCAGTAATGCAGCCAATTGGCCAATGTGTTAAGTTTGGTAACCAATATTTTTATACCCACCACTGAAGGTTGGGGCTATACTCATTTTGTTTTTCTCCATAATGTATGTAAAACTCAAAGGGAAACTTCAGAGGCCCTATACAGTATATGTATTCTCGATCAGCGTGAAATTCTGAATTGATTAAGCCATGTCTGTCCGTCTGTGTGTGTGTGTTGTTAGCACTCTCCTGGTCGCAAAAATGAACATATCGGCTTCAAATTTGGTAGAAACATTGAAAGTTTCTGCACGCAGTTTGGCGTTGAAAGTGGGCCAAATTAGTTAATTTCCATGGACATTTTTCAGCTTTATAATTGCCATAAGAGTGTATGATGGTTAGTCATGGTTAGTTAGTTAGTTAGTAAATTTGAACTGAGGCCATTTAATATGAATATCACGGATCAAGTTTAAAGGTTTTATGCTTATTTTCGCGCGATACATATACGGACAAAAGCATGTCACTAGATTGACTAAGTATCCTGACAATTAATGAAGTGTCTGACATCTACCCTCGTTTTTTATGCACCCTACCTCCTATATGGATTTTCATGACACATATATGCATCCTCATTACAACTTAGCTCGTATAAAATAAAAAGCACATAATTTGTCGCGCTTGATGGCAAAAATAGGTGAAGTATACTCAGATTTTTGACAAGAAAATCAAGTTCGCAAAATCTCGACCACTTGCTTGCATTGGTTCGCTTACACATAAGGTGCCTATGAAAAACACGCGTTTACTTGAAGGCAAGGTATAAGTAAAAAGCAAAAAAAGTCGACGAAATTGCGCTAGAAGATGTGCTGCAGCTGCATGCACAGCTTGGCTTTGCAAATGGAAGGAGCCAACCAACTTCACACTTTTAAGCAATCTTTCATACTTTTTAAGCAAAAATAGGAAGAGCAAATATAAATAAGAACGAAGAGCAAATATAAGTTTGCAATGCTTAAGAATCAGTACGAAGAGCGAATATAAATTTGATTACAGCTGAGAAGTCAGAAGTAACAGCTGAAAATATGAAAAAGCAGCTTTACTATTTATTTATTTATTTATTTATTTATTTATTTATTTATTTATTTATTACACTTATACAGAAACTCAACTAAAAAAAGACAGTCGAGTTCAAATGACTCTTAAAGTAAATCTTAAATTAATTATTATTAAAAAACTTAGTATAAGTACAATAAAACAAATAAAAGGAAAAAAAAACAGAAAAAGGAAAAAAAGCATGTACACAATTAGCACAGAGCCACACCCACAACCGGTACAGAACCCAGTTGCAAATGAACCCCTAAGCCATCGCAAACATGCATAAGCTTGGCAACCGAAATAGTTAACAACAATTAATTTTCGAATCGTAGTGACTTTTTAGGATTAAGAGCTAGTTTAAGTACGACATTGGCAAATCTCGTGTATTAAGCAATGTTGCTTTAATGGACTTTAAAGTGTCCGATAATGAAAAAAGGTGATAGACGCTATTCAGGTTCTTGCAAACAACTCTGAGCGGGTTAAACAGCCCATAATTATATTTACAATGACTAACCTTAACCAAGGTAAAATGCCTAGAGAAGCGGTTAGGAACATTAAAACTTATTTCTCCAAGTAATAACGGCGAGTCAATAGCGCCGTTTATTAATTTGATTGCAAAGCAAACGCCCAGAACAAATCTACGTTTTTCAAGAGACGGTAAGGACAAAAGAAGCAACCTATTTTCATAGGGGGGAAGAGAAGCAGACGGATCCCAACCCAAATTCCTAAGAGCAAACAACAGGAATTGCTTTTGAATAGATTCAATTGAGTCTACATAGCACCTGTACGAGGGAGACCACACAATAGAAGCGTACTCAAGTATAGGCCTAACCAAACACGTATACAGCCTCTTGGTAATATACGGATCATCTAGCTCCTTGAACCACCTCTTGATGAAACCAAGAGCGGACCTAGCTTTGCTTATCGAGAACTCAACGTGCAAATTGAAACGTAACCTACGGTCAAAGAGGACGCCTAGATCTGTGAACGACTCAACGTCCTCCAACTTGTGCGAATCTATAAAGTAATGGGTTATGAATGACTTCCTTCTAGAGAAAGAAAGCTTCTTACATTTATTTAGGTTTAGTGTCATATAATTTGAAGAGCACCATGCCACCAATTTATTTAGGTCAGTTTGAAGCTGATGTGATTGCGATTCTAAGGAAAAAGAAGAAAACAGTTTCACATCATCAGCATACATTAAGATCTGGCTAGATTTAATCGCCGAAGGCAAATCATTAATGTATAGATTAAATAAAATGGGTCCTAAGTGGCTACCTTGAGGTACTCCTGACGAAACGTGGAATTCATATGAAGTGGTGAAGTTGAACAAAACCCTGAATGGCCTATTATGCTAATAAGAGCTTATCCATTTCACTAAATGGGAAGGGGAGCCAGCGGCTTGAAGTTTAAAGATAAGTAATTTGTGGTTAACCAAATCAAACGCTTTGCTAAAATCAGTGTATATGACATCAGTGCAAGAGCCATTGGAAAATGCCTTGAAAACCTGACAAGTAAACTCTAAAAGATTAGTGACCGTAGAACTTCCTTTTCGGAAGCCATGTTGGAGTGAAGAAATATACGATTTGATGGCAAAGGCCAAACGCTGAGTCAGAATTCTCTCGAATAGTTTAGGTAAAACACTCAGCTTGGCAATGCCTCTATAGTTCTCCACGAGCTGTCTACTCCCACTTTTGTGAATAGGAATAAGATAACTACTCCTCCAACACGAAGGGAAAACACCTAAATTCAGGGACAAATTAAAAATCTTAGTGATGACACCACAAAGCTCAATTGCGCAAGGCTTAAGTACACATGATGGAATTCCATCAGGTCCAGGCGCACAACTGTATTTCAGAGAAGTCAACCCATTACAAACGTCGTCATCAGAAATAACCAAATTGGGTATTGAAACCGAGTTAGTTATAGGATAAGGGTAATTTGCTGATGAATCAAAGCTAGCAGACGAAAAGTTTCGTCGGAAGTACTCCGCAAACAGATTTGAGATTTCAAAATCATCCGAGGAGTCAGAGCCATTAAAAGAGACAAACGAGGGATGTGCAGAAATTTTTCTTTTTGAATTAACAAATTTAAAGAAGTATTTAGGATTAGAAAACAGAGAGGATTTAATGAACTGAAGGTATCTGCAATAATAACGGTGGTTGAGGGAGTTAAATCTATGCCTTGCGGCATGATCTTATTAATTGTTTGTTTCCTTCAATTTATGGAAATGATAAAGTGAAAAGAGGCATATTATTGTTTGGTGGCGTTGCTAAAACTACCCACGAAAGTAAGTAAAACATTTTAGTTTTTTTTTTCTTGATTTTTCTTGATTCGATATAAACGTATGTATAGTTGGCGATCCTAGCACTGCTATGTCTCAATTTCACTCACTGCCCAGAGAACACCTTGCTCCCTTTGGTGATGAATTTTTATGCTTGCTACGGAAACGTAGATCTGATTATTGTTACAGTTGTTTGATTTCAAAAATCTGGAGATATAAGAAAAGTTTCGATAATAGAATGGAATACTTTTTCCGTCGGTGTGAAAGGACAACTGAAGGGTTTATAAAATTCGCCGTATAGCGGACATATGTTTCTTATTGCTATTTTCTCTTTAACGCAATAATCATTAAGATATTGATGTACCTAAATGGTTAGCGTTCCATTTCTCGTGCGCACACAAAAGCCCTGGGTACATAGCATTTGTATTTACGCATGTAAATATGATTGTAACGTTGTAAATGTACTTGCGTAAGTATGTAAGTCTCGAGTATGAGTTACCATAAAACATTAATAAATGATCCATGCTTGTAATAACAATGTGTATTTTGTTGTTGTTGTTATTATTATTGTTGTACACTATATTGTTGATTGTACTCGTTGTAGTTAATGTTGCCAATAATTCACTCGTTAAATGAAAGAAAAACATTTTTAAATACATTCATACACTCGTTCATTAACTAAAGCATATGCTCGCACACACGTAAGCACATAAAGGGACTTGAATATTTTATCTCACTTTATTTTTCCTTTTTTTTTTTCTTTTGCATAAAAATTCAGTTATAATTGCAAAAACGCCATTAAAAACGAGAAGAAAAAAACCTATTAATAGAGTCATAATGAAATACGGTGCTCGATATTCGACTATGTATGTAAGTACGTATGTTATATACTGTACAGGATTGCGAATTACTTTTTATTGCGTAAGACTGTTCGCAAATGTAACTGCACGTACACATGTAATTATAGTCTTCTAAATTGTATTTAATATTGAATTTATTGTCAAATTGCTGTTATTCCATTTTATGTAAATAGAAGCCAAGACACGACACACACACACAGATCGTATAAAAATGTTGCTAATAATTTGGTGTAAATAAATAATAAATAAAACCGTATATATAAGCGCACGCCACAAAGGTGATACTAATGGCTTTCAGTCGAACATAAAGCATGAATCTTAGTTAGTTTAATTGTATAAATATAATAGGAATTAAACAATATTCCCAGTCGAAATCGTCCCAAGTCCGCAATTGACATAAGCTTTAAATTCCCTTACCCAGTACGTACTGGTATACGTTGTTATGCATTGGCGAAAGTGCATTTAAAAATTGTTTGAAAATAGAACAAGGATTCACTCTTTTGTGAAATGAATTTACCACCTAACGGTTGCTTGCACGTAATGCAGAATTTTGCTTAAAATTGTTTTAAACTGCAAAAACCGCGCTCATAAGAAGTAACGCCATGTATATATTTGGCCTTGTATTGTGATTGCAAACATAAGGAAAAATGCGAGAGCTGCGCGAGGCTTACAGTTAACGAGAACAACAACTGAATGGTTGAATGGAGCAATGAAACCAGAATCACCAATAAATAAGTGCACGATGTTTGTATAGAGATGAGACAATGGAAACCGGGTCATAGAAAGCAAGCGTAATAACTACAAATTGAAGGGTTTCAAATACACGTTATGTTCATTATCAGGGGACTAGGGCTTTTTTCTATAGCCGGTGACTTTAATCATGCCACATAGAAAGTCTTATTTTACATATAGTAAGCCTTGAAATAACTATTGGACTTATAAAGACACTAAGGCTACCCGTATAGATTTCATTAATATATGACATCTAGCGACAGATAATATCAACTTAATTGTAACAACATGACGGAATGGACCATCGTAAGATTCTTTGGAAGGTAATTACATCGATTACTGTGACACTAAAAACTTGGGGGATGAATGACTCGGAGGGCAATCCCGCGAAAAACGATTCTAGCGTGGAGACTAGTTTCACCGGCAACGTCATGGACGATATAAGACTGAGAAGACTAGCAAAGAATATAAAAATCAACTAATCAAATCGAGAAAAGTCACGCGGTTATAAAGTGATTGATTATGAAAAATATAATAAATAAATAATTACAAGATACGAAATCATGTTATAATTAAGAAGTAAAAAAGGAATCCATCTATGGATTCTACACTCAATGCCCTAAAACAACTCTTTGGGAATAAAAACAAGTTATCTATATCTACATTTGCGCGTAAACGTCATTCTGCATGACGTAAGGTCCAAGTATTTCACGTATAAGCAACTTCATCATACCGATTAGGTAAGGGATTCGTTTGTATAGTGCCGTCGCGTCCGACGTCAAGGAACACAGTTTCTACGTAAAACTATCCGCGGCGACCCGCGTACTCAGTCGTTAGTGAATTGCAAAACATCTAAATTTTTTGGGAAGCCACCCAGAGACACTTTGGAAAAGACTACGTCCCCTTGAATGTCAAGTATTTCATACTCCGGCATCAGTTGGGATTGAAATCTGGCGCCACAAAGGTTCATCGTAAAATGAAAATGTTTCGTAGCAAATTAGCTTCAGCGAAGGTCATGATAGAATTAAAAATTGACAGAATATTGCTTATCATAGTGCTCAGCAACTTCATTTGGATGATTTACGCAAGAACTTGCTCATGGGACAGCATATCCCTAGTGAGGGCCGTCATAGATTTGAATAATTCATTTCGAGAAGGCAAGCACCAAGCTGTCATCGTTTATAAGAAGAGTGCAATCTAATTTAGTTTTTGTTGTCAACTTCGGGTTATCCTTGCCTTTCTCCTTTTTTTTTTTTATTTCCATTAAATTTAAGTAAATTGTAAATAAATTGCTACAATATTTTTTTGCAGATCTTGTCATAAATTGTTATTGTAAGGAAACAATAACTGTAAAAAAATTTCTCAAATGATTTTTAACAAAAGTCTTCTATTATTTTTATTGTGTGGTATCGAGCGGAATATGAATATTACAACCACTGCTGTCTTTGCCAACGACAACAGCAGAAGAAGAATACAGCAAAAAAAAAAAAAACAGAAAACAGAAAACAGAAAACAGAGAATACTTTACTCTCACAACATTGGAAATATTAACAAAAATTCGAGTCAGTTTTCAACAAAAGAATGAATAAAAGAAAGCCTGAATAGATGAATGAATGCATATATAGACGAACTTACGGGCGGACAAACATGCTTTCATACACATATGCTTAGAAAGGTGATATAAAAATAAACATCTATTATAAGACGGTTGATCACAATGGTTGTTGATGAATAAAACTATGATTACAAAAATCGCACCGAAAACTACAAAAACAAAAAAAAAAACAAAAATAACAAAAAAAACATGAGATATGAAACAATGCTTTAGCTGATGATAATAATGGCGATGATGACAATGAGGATGATTATGACAGTACCTGCCAAGCAAACGAAAGTACAAAGAATTTGTATTGTGTATACCTGTGTATAGTGTATTAAGCTGAAGTATTTATAATAAAGCACGCTCGACTAACTTGGGAAATGTTGCATGTAACTGCTTAACACGTAACACGTATATATTCACACAAATACTCATTTACTACACGTTCTAGAATTCTATACTCATAAAATATCTGCTGTCGTCTATTATGGTTAAGATATGTGTGAGTTTTCTATACACTATCTGTTATTAACCGAGTCTCTATTCCCCCCAACATCTCCGCTTCTGAGAATGAACTTTAAGGACCGACATAACTTGAATATAATAAATTTTCAGAGACTCTCTCTCTCTCACCTAACAAAGACGAATTTGCTTTATTTGAAATTTTATGTGTCGGTTTGATTTCTTTTTTAATTTTTTTCAAGTCTATTGTACTTTAAAACTCTATATGCATAGCATATAGCATGTGAAGATAGATATATGCCCCGCTTTGTTTATATAATTTCTTCTTCTTTTTCTTTTTCTTCATTTTTAAGGTCTGTTTGGATATTTTACGACAACCATAGAGCAATTTTAACAGTTTTAACATGTTATGCTATGTTATGCTTTTATTAAGGCTGACATTTTGCGCTCGCTATTGTTTTCTTTGAATACAATGCAACAGACCTTGCAGGCGTATGATTAATATTTTCTTAGTTTACTGTAATTCATCCGCATAAAGGTACGACGTATCTGACACACACCCACAGAGACGAGCACACATACTTATTACACACACAACACACACACACACACACACATGCGCGCGCGCGCTTATACACATCTTCTTGGAATTGAACAAAAATTGTACGTCGCTTACATGGCTCTTGCCAGACCTTAGTGTAAACATATTTGCACTCCCATCTACATACACAACGCTATTCTATTATAGTTTTTTGACCGCATTCATTACATGTATGTGCCTTTTGCTTTATGAGCTATTGCAATGCATTTATTCAGAGAATAGTCTCTGACGTTGATGAAACCTAATAATAATGTTGACTTTCTCCATAAACTATAACTATAATCGTAATATTATTATTTTACACATATTTATATATACGTATGTTAATCTGCATGCATACGTAGGTATAACGTCTATGACATGTTCACAGGTATTTTGCTTTGCTTATGTGGATATGCTAAGCATTGCGTAACTACGAGCGAAGAAAGCGAGTGATTACTGAAAAGGCTTTGGTTAGCCTTTTCTAACTAATGACGTATAAAATGTTTTTAAATAAAAAAAACAAAAAAAGTTATTAAAAGTTTAAATTCAACTCCTGAACAGTAACAATTTTAGTTGTTGCACTACCAATTATTTTGTGTTTCTATTGCGATCCCATGTATTTTTTATTCTTATCACATAAGGTAATCTACTCTTTGAATCATTGTTTGTTCTACTTTTATATTAACGCACAACAAAAGGAAGACAAATAAAATAATATTTCCACCTTAGGGAAAAGCTTTGATACACGTCAAGCTGATTTTTAAAATCTACAAAATATTTTATGAACAATAAGCGAATCACTTAGCAATTTTCCTTCTCATTCTAAGATTTATTCCAAGAAACGTTTGTAATAGATGTTAGGACAACGTCTGCCTCTTGTAAACGCGGTTGCAAACAGTTGAAGTCTATATATTGGAATTTGGTCTATGTTTCAGCTCCTCTCGATCTTTGAAGTGACAGACGGACGTGGCTTACAGGCATGTAATTCAGTATTTTATTTATTTACTGCAACATATGTCTTCTTGGAGTTATTTAAGTTAAGTTATTTAAGCAAACCGCTTGGAGAGATCAATTTGGAATCATGCTTCGCTTACAAACATATATACTTTACAAACAATTTCCAACAGAATGTGAAATGCACAACCAACGAAAACTAATTGCAGAGCAAAGACACGACACTAGTAAAAAGCAAACAAGATCAAGCTACAAGGTGTTATATTCTTCAGTGCCATAATTATGTTATATAAAAACTCAATAGTCAATGAACTATAAGCTAACGTAAGTATAATTGCAATAACTTTATGTGTAGAAAACTATGGCACACAAAAGTAGCATAAGTGGCAGAAAGTTTTTGAAAGAAAATCATCGGTAATTTATGATCGAATGTCGCTACTGCGGTCTTAGCGTTTCTAAGCTGAGCAAAAATGCTAAGAATAGATATCAGATTGCTTTATATCCTCGAGCTTAGATCTGTAAACAGGAAGGAAGATGCTTTCGGCGATTAAAGCGAAAAGCTTATATTCACAATAGTAGAAGTGTCACTCAACCAAGCTCAACATATTTGTTATGTAAGGAAACGAGAAATATTAAAAATGGAATTTTTTTTGAAAAAGAAAAGCTTATAACAAAAATTGCATTTCAATCCACTTTTGCCAACAACAAAAAGAAAAGCTGCAACGTAACCACAACTCATGAGATAGTAATGCACCCGATTTGCGCTAATGCGAGAATTAAATTTCTTACTTTCTTGTTTTCTAACTCTCTATTTTCACGGTGTTATGTTAATTTTCGATTCCCTGAATATAGGAGAGAAAGGGAGGGGTAATTACTTAAAGCAAGCAGCATTAAAGCATTTCGCAGAAACAGTCTCAACTTTATTTTTTTTGTAAACTAAGCTTTAGCAAAAAAAAAAAATGATCTGTAAAGGAATACGCACGCAACCATATTGATGTACTTGAATATGCGTAAGAGCGTACACATGCATATTTAAATATTCTATAATAGAAACCACAATTTTCAATCGTAACGCAGTAGCGAAGTAAATTGAAAAATCAAGCGCCACCCTCGATGCGAACGTTTGAAGTAAGTGACATCTCACGGCTTCACACAACTCTGCTAAATTTAATATCTGCTTTACAATTACATCATAGCCGTACATAGATTGTCGTACATAGTTTGTTCGTTTTTGTGTATATGAAATGAACGACAAACACATGCATACACAATATCTTGAAGATTTGTAGTGAAAAAGAATTGCTTCAGGAAACGTAGACAAGCTTGAGATGACGATAAAACATGCAATTGTCAACACCGAACTAAAAGAAAAGCACGGCGAGAAGCAAAGGAAAAATAAAAATAAAAAAAGAAATAAACAAAAAAATATGTAAGGAAAAAGAAAACGAAAAACTCAATACAAATTCGTGACATACACATTTTTCAATGTTTGATAAGCGCATGATATAAATTTACATTTGAGCCCATATAAATGTGTGCATAGACGTGTGAATATGCATATCAAGGTAAACAGGCGAATACCGAATAGAGCCAACGACACAACAGCGTTATAAAATTTTATAAAGACGAATGCTGGCTGTTTCCAGCATAGATGGGAATATGAGAATTGAAAATGCGATGGCAGGTGCGTATGCGGTGCATAATCCTACATGTGCATACGGCCATATGTGTGTGTATGTACGTGAATTGAGCTCATGAGCTAAGCACGCATTTTGCGAAAGTATATGGCGTCCTCTTCGTTGGAGAGCTGTGAGGAATTTCACAGCGATTTAGCTTTTCATCAGCATAATTTTGCGTTCAGCAACGTGTGCGCATGTTTGTGGCTTCTGCTACAAGCATACGATATAAATGCATTAGTGAAATTGAAGGCTTTATTGCATAAAACATATGAAATTTTATGATATATCGAAGGGTTTTAGTTGAGTTGGCGGTCTTACGCTATATCTGGCATTCACTTATTCATTATTATTATTATTATTATTATTATTATTATTATTACAATTATTATAATTATCCTTAATTATTATTTTTATTACTATCATTGCTTTTCATTTTCCGAAAAGTTTAAATTTGAAAAACTGACACACGCTTTGATAAAAATTTGCGCTTTCCTTTGTCTAACCAGTTATCGTAGTAAAATTAATTCCCGATATTCTCACTTCCCAGTACACTTTAAATCTGCTCACCGATTTGTATATATAAAGTAATAAGACCCTTACTCTTACGAATTTTTGCATTACTTCAGAAAAGATGCTTCCACTGGACACTGTGGTGCAGGGTATATTAAGTTAGTGCGAACGTAAGTAACACCCAGAAGGGCTTAAGCTAGACCGAACTTTTATTATACCTATTGATTCAGATTCATTTTCTAACTCGATTTAAGCCTGTCTATCCGTCTGGCGGTGTGATGCCATGCATTTTTGTGTTCAACCTGCAGGTCACCATTTTTGAGATATTTTAATGAAATTTGATACGCAGACGTACTTTAGCGCAAGGATGAATACTATTGAACGATGAGATTAATTCCAAAGGTCCTTTATAAGGCTACATAGAGTGCTCTTAGATTCTAAGCTCTAGAATATTTATTTCACAGATTGCTTCCGATAACTTTGATAAGATCCTAAAATATATGAGACTAGACGCTACTTTATTCTATATAACCCGTTCGATTTCAAGAATCAAGCGCGCCAACAATCAGCAACCATTATCGAAATCATCACCTATGAGATATAACATAAGTTGTGTGAGGTTCAATTTCTGTAGCTAAGTGTGAGGTACTGGCGTTTATCGAGACATCTTTGCAACAAATAAATTCATGTTTCTATAGATAGCTATTACTGTGTGCTTTTGGTCTATAAATGACGAATTTTGTTTTACTATTTAGGTTCCAACTTATTGAAGATTGTTCTTGTTCTTATACAAAATTATTTTGTTTCAATGCTAACGTAAGTGTTCTTCTGTTTGTTTCATTTAACTTTCGTATTAGTTTTGCAAATGTTATGATTAGAAAAATCGTTCAGATGCTTCGCACATAAATACATCCAATTAAGAGAGAGTGTACGCCCTACGCTTTTTCCATTAGCCAAACAAGTACATTTGAGTAAATTAAGTTAAAGTCTAACATAACAGTACAACTTCTTCCTTTGCGTCATACTTTTGCCATATCATTCAAATGAAATTGTTATTGATGATGATGCGAAAGCCTCAAGCCAATGCGTTGAATAGTGACGCATCGTTAGCCAGACAAGTCATTTGTCTCCCTTTCATCATACCAAATACTCTCTATATTCTCGATGTCATTATTATTTTGACAACATCAGCTCTGTGCTCTAATCATAAAAGAAAGGCAGAAAAAAAAATGAGCTCAAGATGAACAGAGCTTGTGTGTAAGAGTATAAATTTGTAGTCTCGGTATGGCTGGCCGTTCCTGTCGTCTATTCAAGATAGTGAGAAGGCAACAGTCAAAATAGTCAATGATTGATTATCACTTGTTTCATCATGTTTACTTTAGATGTTGTTTCTTTTATTCTCCTTCATAATATCATCCACAGATTTATACAATACGGCAGGTGAACAATCATGAAATTGAATTCAACATAGAACTCTTCACTGCTTGTAATCGAAGATGAGTTCAGATTCAGTACATTTACTTACATTGTTTTCCCCTAAAAGCTTTGTCATGTACTCGAATAGATTTTGTTTTCTATATGATCTTTGTATTCCTTGCATGGTTTGACGGTTGTAAGGTTTTTGCTAATTTTAAGGCCTACGCATTAATTCAATTTGCAGTACCTTAAGTGAAGAGATACGTTAAGCACAATACAAGTCGATTATTTCATCATTAATAGTAAACCACAGAAGAAATGGAACATTTTGAATTCTAATACGATACTTTGAGGATACATTTACACTATTACATCTTCAGTAATATCGCAAAGAACGAGGCGACCCAAAACAGTCAAGGCATGGAGTTCGGAACTCGTAATAAATGGTAGTTCCTAAGTGAACTCTTGCAATGCGTATAGCAACTTTGGGTGTTGCTTACACGGCAATGGTGGGGAAGGTGACGTATTCTGTTAATGTGGGCTTCGAAAGCCTCACCTTTCTCATGAGCGCCGCACACAAATTTGGCGCGAGACCAATTCCTTCTTATTTAGGAAGCCATCAATTTATTCTGCCATTCGAAAATGTTTTTTTTTCTTTTTGCTAGGATACGTTACACCTTTGGAGTTTTAATGAAAGTTGAAAGCCTTTTTGATAATTTTTTTTGGGATTGGATGGAATAGTAACAGGGCAATAATATTCTCGAGAAGATTATATTTTCATAAAGTATATTTTTGACAATTATTGTTGATGTTCTTGTTCTATAACTTCCCCTCACGACAAAGTTTTCTCTTATTAGTATTCAGAACTTTTCTTTTGTTGCTAGTCTAATTGCTTTTAGGCAAATGACGCTCTACTCCAACCATTCGAAATGTTCGTAGCTTCGATTTTAGCAGTAATGCAACTTTAGTTTTGAATTTCTTTCTTATAAATCGGGACAATTTCAAATGAGATGAAATTTTACACTAAAATAAGTTAAAGTTGGTTATAGTCTGGAAAGACCGCCATTAAATATCTTACTCCAAAATCGCCTAATAAAATTCTTCGCCCATCTTCGTCCTATCAAAAATGAAAACCCACTGCCAAGCAAAGGTTTCCTTTTTATAATAAAGACTCTGTGATCTAAACTTAACATAGCAAATTTTTATGCGAAATTACAATTGTGAACAAATATTCGTTCAAGTTTTCTGTATCTCGCATATGGTAGGATATGTGAGAGAAGAGAAACAAGTGAAAAGACATTTATGCTACATCTGTCATATATATATGTATACAAGGTAAACGAATAAAAAGTAGAAGATTTTTTATAAAATATTTAACACTTATGAGTACTTTGTCGAATTGCGCTTTCAAACGCAAAGGTGCCTTTAAAACTGATTTTTAGTGTTGTTATAAAATCGATTCGAAACTTACTTTTGTGAAATTTATCCTTTTTAATATGAAGTCATACTATGGCATGAATGGCTTACTTGCCAAATCGTTTAACTTCATAAAACATATATTTTATGTCCTGCGTTCAGCAGAAATGGAGAACAATTTTCATATGTATTTTATTTTCATTATTATAATTTTTTTCCAAGTAATGAAATAAATTCGTGGACTAAAAGGAAAAAACTAAGCAATAGTGGTATAGGCTATGGGCTCTATTTTAGGAAAGAAAAGTTTTCGAGTCCGGACATTGCACTCTAAAGCTTATCTTAGGATGTCCATAGGGCTCGTTATTCCGAACGCGATTCTTCTAGGAAAGGAAAAGTTGAAGCAATCACAAAGAAAGTGCTTTATTTATTACTTAATGGCTAAGAAGATCTATCTGGTCCTTTTGCGCTGTGAACACACACACACACACACACGCACACACATAATTCCAGAAAATGAAGTTATTCGATTCGGCGAGTGAAGCATTCATATCCCATTTCACCTCCCTCACTCCAAAATTCGCTTCAGAGGCTATATAAGGAACATATATTTATAATCAATGGAAGATTCCGAATCAATAATTGAGTATCTGCCCGCCCGTCTTTGCTTGCGTGCGTCTATCGGCTGACTTTTAGCGGACCTCTCAATGTGGCAAATGTTGAGCAAATTTGAAAACCTGAAATTTCTATTTAATTCTTTAGCGCGTTACAAGTGAAATAACAAAACCAGGATATCGTTCATCTCTAGGTTGTGTTCACAACTTACAATATTATAAAACCGAAAACGATGTTTTTAGAAACAATAATAATTTTTCATGATATACGAATAAAACAAAATGTAATTGACATTCATTGGTATCAAGCAAAGCATATTTTAATGTATGTCCATGTACATGGGTTTGCTAACCAAAATTTGGCATACTTAGGTATTGTTACTGGCAGTGTTTCGAAATGCGACACAGAGCATAGTAACACAATAGTAATAAACATAATAATGATTAATTGGGGAGAGTGTGCTGCCGAAACGTTTAAAATCGCTTAAGCACCTATACGTAGGTTCTTTGAAAAATTTCCGAAATTTTATGTATTTTGGTCGCGCAGAAGTTGTTTTGTAGTCATTTTCAGTGAGTCAACGTGTTGTTGCGAAAATTGAAAGAACTAAGTGCGGGTCTACCGGTAAGTGTTGTTCACCTGTAAAAAGCACACCTACCCGCCGACATGTCTACACAAACCACAGACGAGTTGGAGACTGTGTGCGAAGACTTTGCAAGTTTGGAATATTTTGGCTGCTGATTCAAGCTTGGCTGGCCAATACCGTTCGGAACAGTGAAGAAATGTAACCACTGCTGAAAACATCGCTTGAATTCGCCAAAAATTATAATCATTGGTGAAAATACCATTCAACTTCGCCAAATGGCACTAACCGATCATGTAATTAAACTGCGAGATATAGCATATTTTGGGGCTGCAGACATGTCCGAAGAATGTGTTCATCATATATTGAATCAAGTTTTACACACGAGAAAGCTGCCGCTCACAATAAAAAGCCAAAATTACATAAATGCAAATTTAATTTGCTAAAAAGAAAGCTCCAAGAGGAAGGAATTCGATCAAACGGTATAAAGGTGTTGACGTACATCTTGCTGCATAAAAGAGAAACTAGATTGATTTAGTTAAAGTGTTGATAAAATTTAAAATGAAAATTTGAATTTAGTCAAAAACTTTTCGGCCAAACCTCGTACACGTACAGTCAGTCGTTCACGTGTTTGCGGTTCTTTAGAACAAAATTTTCTAGGAAAGCAAATGGATGGTAGATTGTAAAACTTAAATTGCGTTAAGCATCAACTAGAATTGAATCGTACAGAGCAGAGCATATGCAAGGAATTCACTTTCTAACTTCATTGAACAGATCGGTCACTACCGCATGCGAGTGTAGTAGCTGCCTCCATTTGAATGCTTAACATTCATTTACTCATTCATTTTTTCATTCGTAGCTTTACGACTGTCTACGGTTTTTGTGGTTTAGGAGAAATTTTTGAATGTCATATCGAACACACACGTGCATACATATAGCATGAGAACGATACACAGAGAAAGTGCATCCATTTGCCCCAGAAAACAAGAGCCAAATAAGTCGGATTATAACGTTAAAATTGCGTCGGTTTTCGAGTAAAAATTTTCATAAACTGGAAATTTCACAAAAGCCACAATTGTTCTAAAAACACACTTAGTTGATGCATGCCTGTGCATGCATGTGCATGCATGCTTGGCGAGAATACTTTCCTTACTTACTTACTTACTTACTTGCTTGCTTGCTTGCTTACTTAGTATTGAGTTTGTCAGTCAGTCCTTTTTGACATTATATTTTCCTCGATATTGTATCCGTATGTTGTTGCTTGTATATGGGATTTCTAACATAAAACTATACTGTTTAACGCTTGATATCCCGCCACATATGAGAGTTAATCATAATTACCGCTCACCATACAGTACGAATTTATGAAAACGAGTTAGAAATTTCTATGGCCGGATGCTTGAAAGAGAAATGCATCTTTCTCGTATTTCCTTTGCACTTACGTATGCATGTGTTATGCGCAACTGTATATGATATGTATATCATACAAATTTAAGTACATGATGGAAGCAATTAACCCAATTTACTTATTTATTTTTGTGTCTTCTTCTTTTTTTTTTTTTGCTTTTCTGCTTTAAGTTTTTCTCTTATTTGTTTTCACTTTTTCGGTTTCATTTTGCATACAAACGCACATGTGTGTGTATATATAAATGTCTTTACATGCCTATAGTACATGCACACGCTCAGGCAGGTCCGTTATAAAGGAAATGTATGAAGTGTTGTTCTAACAATTAAAGGTGACAATGGTGTGCCTAAGAAAAGATTTTTTTTTATTTAGTATTTTTTCTTAAGTATTCTTAATAAAAAAAAAAAATGGATGAAAAAGGACATGAAGCGAACCATGTATACTTTTAAAGTTTTTGTTGTTGTTTGACTTAAATATATTTCTAAATTAAGCAAAAATTTATTCTATCAAAAAACACTCAATATATTATATAGAGAAAATTTTGCATCTAATAGGTGCGGTATGTGTATGCAGTCAGGTGGCAGCATTTCTCACCGCTCTATGCAAACAATTGCTATAAGAGAACACATCCGAATCATAATACACTCAGGCAGTCACAGCACACTTTAACATAAAGGAGTAACTTAATGGACGCACAGCCAACAAGATAATAAAGAAGTTATTCAGAAAACAACGATGCGGGATGGATTTAGTTATTATTATCTTTATTTTTTGAAACTTTAATAGTTACGGACAGACTTTGTGGAAAAGTTCATTTAGATAAATTTCCGGGAAGAAAAGAAAAAATCGCAAAACTATCTTTGAATAATAAGACAGACAGACAGAATGAAACTTAATTTCACACCTCTAGTCTATGCGCCCGAATAGCGGAATTTGGCAATAACTCTTATCGCATTGAATAAATTTTCATTCCCTTCGAGGAGATAACATAACAAGCACTATATGGTGTTATATAAACCTTCTAACTATTCGATTCAACTTAGACTTTACTGCGCACACGTGTCACCAATATAGTTTCAAATAGGAAAAACTTACCAACAACAACAAATATTGCAACTGAACTGAAGCATAGACGTAATATGCCGAAAGTTACGGTATCCCCCTTTTGCGATACAGAGCGGTTTCGACTAATATGCGGAACGCCGCCAACCGAAAGTTAGCGGCTCCGAAATAAACCGATTGTATCCTCGAGATATTGCTTCCTTCGATTAACACCGTTTTTATCGGTCGCTTGTTTTCTATTCACGTAGGACTTTGTTCACATGCTTCCGTGAATAAGCTTCTTAAGGCCATTGTGCCAGGAGGAGAATTGTCCTTTTCAGGCGGAACTCATATTTTGGCTAAGAGATGGGAGAAGTACTAAGCGGGGAATGAAACTTTTTTATTATAATAAACGCTTGAGGTATTTTTTCAAAAATCGGCAGAAATTTATTCAAACCTTTGATAAAAGGTTTCAATAAATTTCCGGTTCATAACCGTTTTTTGCATTCTTCATAGTATATTACGAGGCGTCCGCGCAATCGAACTTACCTAGCGGTACCGGGAAAACAATTTCTTTCACTGTACTACATTTTTAGTTTTCCGTCTATAGCTTACATTTTACATTTGCTCCTTCTTTTTGCTTTTCTTCTTCTAACCTCCTATTTGCACTACTTTTAAAAACTCTAGCATCCCTAATCAAGGTAATGTTAGTTTTATATTACAAGATTCAATACAAAAATATTGTCTCCATTTAAATGTGTGCATTACTACCTATGATTAACTGGTCGTTTATTTTAAAGTTGAAAATGGTGTTTGCATTAATACTGGTTGTTGCGCAAAGAATCGGTTTTAATGCGTTTCATTGATTTAAACCATTCAATAAAATGTTACACGTGCCTATGTGCCCTATGTGTGTTGTTTATTTAACGAGACCATTTTTTTTTCACTTTTCAACTGACACGTGCCCTACAAATACTTTGCCCGTAACAACAGTAACAAATAAATGAATTCATTGCAAAGATGTTGTTAAATATCATTAGTATAATTGATTCGTTAAACAACAAAGATTAAGCCAAAACTAACATGATTACGTGTAAATATAGGACAAATTAACGTATACGTAAAACCCATTTAAGAGCTCAATCAAAATGTTCGAATGAAAAACGAAATTGACGAATACACGTAAGTTCATTGTGGCGCTTTTAAATCCCCTCACACGCATATGTATTTGTAAATTAATTCAATGTGCTTGACTGTGTGCTATTATATATATGTATATATATATATACACATACGTAAATCTATATATAAATATATATATCTTATGCATGCGTATAAATTATATAGAGGAGAATTGCGTGAGATACAAGTTTTAAAGCCTCTTACAATGAAATAAATTTTTTATGAAAATTTATAAAAACCATTATCACTTTCACAAGAATGAAGTAGAGGAACGTTGTTATCGTTCCTCTTCTACTAGTAGTAGAAAAAAATAAGTACAGTTAAAAAAAGGTTTTGCATATTAAAATAAAATACGCATACACATACACATGTATACGCTATAAAGCTAAATAAGCGAAGAGAATGAATAAAAGTTCTGCTACAAGGCATACCGCTCACTGTAAATCGGTCGGTCGGTCTATCGGGATATCTTTGCAAGAGTAAGAAACTTCTTCACAAAATGTTAATTCAAGTTTGGATGAAAGTTTTTTGCATATTGCCTGGGTATCTACAAACGAATTAGACACATTCTTATACTGAGGCGTCAGATGGTCTTTTCAAATTTTGGATGAACACTTGCTGTGGATGGCATACGCCCTTACAATAGTAGTGAGCAAATCACTTTAATTTTAGATTAAATTCGTGACCATAAACAAAGAATATGTAATATACGCCAATCTTGAGCTCTTTTTTCTTGATTTCAACGACAGTCCGTGCGCATACAGAAGACCAAATAACTGGGAAAATAAGATGGATGGACAGACGGATAAATGAATAAACCAATAGATGGAGAGGCTGGTGTGTAGATAGGCGGATAAATGGACATCCGGTTGAATGTGTATACGGATGGGTAAATGGAGAGATGATTGAAACTAAATCAAATTTGAATCTTACGCTGATCAAGATTCCATGTGGTTTATACAATCTGTGATTCGTATTTCTGGACGTTGAGAGAGAAACGATTAATCGTTCTGTGGTGTGCATACAAAAATTCGCCTGCTAGTAAATCGCAAATATATCTTTAAAAAACCAAGTGATGTAGTGGAACAAACAATTGACGAGCAAAGCAAATGGGAAAACTACTGACGTCTCTTAGAACGAACGCCACATGCGCTTCAATTAAAGCATGTAATAGTCGTCCTAAGTATTAATCTTTTATCTTTTATCAGTGAAATGCATACGCGATGGGAACAAATTACGTGAATATAGGAATTGTGATCTCTAGAAGGGTTGATATTTCCTAGTCTATAACAGCTCTAATTCATACTTAAACCAAGCTTGGCGTAGTTGTCTAGTCCTCGGACAGTCTGCAGTCTAGATATTAAACTATCGTCAAAATTCTCAAAAAGTTTTCAAGCATTTTTTTTCGATTGTTGATTACGGGATGGAGTTGAGATGACAATATAGGGCCCGGAATTTCTCTTTTCAACCTAATCTTTTCAAATATCTAGTAATAGATCGGTAGAAAAAGTTTAATCGAGCGAGAGTATCACATCAGACAAATATGAATTTATTTCCTCGAACTATTGGACTTTGGTAACAAACTTCCCCATGTGTCTCTCAATTTTAACATGAACTCGCGGAATTGCAGTGAAGTTGCTTTAATGAAATTCGACTTTTACCACATCATTGAATTCGCGGGTCTTACTCGTAATCGTTAACGTGTTTGCATAGAATCGTTTGCGTAGAAATGCATTTGCACGCCAAACCCAGAATATTACAAACGTTAGTCAGAAACTAATATACAGCCATGTGCGAGTGATGAAGAGGAGTAAGAAATCAGAGCAATAACACCGGAAGCGATGTTGACATCATCAATTTCATTAAAGAATTGCAATTGGCATCGTCAACGGCAAATTTCCGTGCGAAAATTCTCCGGTATTCCACCAAATAAGCGGAAATCGTTTCGTTTCGTTTCGCTTTCCTTTTTTCTTTTTAACTTGGTGTTGGTGTTGCTGCTGACAAAATACCTTTAGCCACACACAACGTTACCCTTGTCTGCACACACTCACACGCGAACCGACACCTGGTTCATGTTCGAGAGACGTTCGTGTTAAAACACATACATGCATCAAAGCTACTATAATATGTCTAACTGTTTTTGGCTGGTAGCGATGATGTTGATTATTGTGATAATGACGCTCGCTCACACGTTAATATCCAAAAAAAAAGTGTTTAGGCACACATTCTGGTTACTGGTAGCGTAAACATAGAACAGAGTAAATGAGACAATTGATAGCTAGAGGGTGGCGGACTGGATTATAAGGCGCTTTGATACCCTGCTCTAATAGTGGAGCACGATATGTGCGCGCATTTACTAACACAAGGTGAACAAAAAAAAAAAAAAAAACCATCATATAAAATGTATACCTATACCGCGAATGATATCAGTGGAAAAAGTATTTTTGTTAAATTAGAATACGAAACATGTGCACACACGATGACAGCACACAACCTAATGTGCAAATTATGCCAACTTCGATTTGCTAACTTGCACTCTTCAAAGCCTTCAGTTTCGTACCACTTGCTTAGTTTTTCATGTCTTTCTACTTAACCTATTGAATCGATGACAGTTAACGTAAACGGGGATAATGAATGGAAACGAAATGAAAAAAAAAGTAAAGTAAAAGTAAACGATAGAAAGCATTTTACAAATTTATTTCATTTGTTTTTTTTGTTTTGTTTTTTACAAACGAAGTTTAATAAAAATCCCTGTGTCACAGCGGAAAGAACAAATTAATTAAACTTTCACAGATTAATGTGTGAAAATTTGTGTGTTTGTTGTAATCAAATCTAAAAAAAAACAAAAAAAAAAACAAAAACAAAATCGGAAAGTAAGAGAAAACGGAAATTAAAATTTTGCAATCATTCTCTTCTCGTGTTTTCTTTGTTTTTCCTCTTTTTTCTTTTGTTTTCCTTTTTCTTTTAGCTCACTAAAAGCCTGCGTAAATTAAAGAGATTATGAGAAATTTTTCATTTTTACTCTTACGACCTGATGTAATATCGCACAGAGCTTTCTCTTAACGAGCGGTGAAGAGGATTTTCTTCTCTTTGTTTTATTAAAATGGGATATTTTTTGCTGAATGGAAATATAAGAAAATTATATAAGAGTTTCGTGAACAGGTGTTCCCTATTTCAAGAAGTCAAAAGGGAAATCTTCTCTTTAGAAAGAAAAAGTTTTTTTTTAGGATTTCCAAATAAATGCAAAATACTTTTCCTCGTTTTTTTTTTGTTTTTTGAATAACTCAAGAGTAAACAGGGAAAGGAATGTCAAAATTAAGTTATGTGCATTTTTGATAAGCGTGAAGAACGGAATCGATATGGTCTAGCCGAAACAAAGCGTTACGACGCAGAAAGCGAATTTCAACTGCTCACCTAATCGCGTTATTTGAAAACATCAAAGAATTAGAAAGTCTTTGGACTCGATATGTTAAGCTAAACGGGGTTTACGATGAAAGAGAAAACTTCCTTATTTCCTTATGCTACATCTGGGATCGGTTTATAGCTGTCGACATCGCTTAAACTCGAAAGCTGCCGATTATCGACTCTGTGAAACAATCATCGCGTGTACGGGTCTCGATAAAATATGCATTCTTCTTACTATCGAATGAAAAATCTTTCCATCGTCCTGTCAGATTATGATTGAGCTGACTCGATATCGAGAACTATAAACCGACCACTTACTTATTGATCACACTGGTATTTCTCCTTTTCTATGAGATAACTTCGACTACACGCTAACACAAGATAAGTTAGCGCTTCAACACCGTTTTGTTAATGTTGACCCATTTCTCCTCAAAGGAACGTTTTCCTGCGTTTTCTTTCAAAGACTGTATTTGAGGCAAATGGCCACTTTGCAAGCTATTAACATCGAAAGTCTAAATACAAACCAGTTAGTATATTACGTAGGTATATCGACTGAGTGAGATCCTTATACCCAAGTACTGTATTATTATTATTAATTGCCTGAGCAAACCGTACCGCGACTTGGAAGATCTATTGGACCAGCCCATGGCCCCAGTCCTCCATTTTGGGGATTTTTACAAGTGCCGCCACCATCATTGTATGGGTGGCACCATACCATATCCGGCATTGTCAAATGGTCGTCAAACACAAGGTGTCTGATTCTGCAGATGGGCTCACATTCATGGTCCCGACCAAATTTTATTTTCTTATTTGTTGAGATTCAAGCTTGCACCAGCTACATTACATGCCGCAGAGTCCCTGCACTTAAGGATGTCCCGAGAGAATGAATGGCTTTCGTGTTGCCATCTTTTAATATTTTTCAAATATAATTTTTTTTTTTTTTTTAAATACTTGTATATATGTTTAACAACTCCCTTGAGTATTATTATTCTGTTATCTTTTCTTTCATACCAAAAAAAAGAAGTGATTTTTTCTAAGCTGTTAGCGTGTTAGTGGCATCCCCCGTTACGAATGATTGAAAGCCTTCATGTGTATTTAAATATACAAAAAAGAATCTACACAAAAGTCATTAAGAAGAAGAAAAATTCTTCTCACCACCGACTCGACAGCTTTGCATAAATTGAAGTTTTAATTGAAATAAGTCGAGCTTACCCTAGTAAAACTCTTGCAATAATCTTCACTTGGTTGCTCTACTTCCGCTATTATTTGCGCTTAACGATGTTTGTGTGTTAGATAAGCGATGCATTCGAAGGCACTTATAATGGAGACGTAAACGGGAATCGTTGAGATCTATATATTAACTGTAAGGTGCCTTCTAAAAACATTAACGATTAGGGTAAAGAAGCAATAACTTGTCTGTTGTCAAGGTCTCACACTTTTTGTAGGTTCGAAGATTATATGAGATCACAATTAAAAAGCTAGGGCTGGAGTAGTATGTTTCTCAAAGGAAATCACAATTTCGCATCACATCAATTGCGCTTCTGTATATGAAATAGATTGTGTGCGAGAACACAAATGTGATGAAATAAAGTTCTCTATGAAACGCGCCTATAAATATGGAGGGATACAATGAATTTATCCGTAGATAATGAAAATACATTTGCATACAACTTGAACGAGAAGGAAATGCAATAAAACCATCTTACGCGTATTTGTAGAATAGAAATTCACAGAAAGTAATTTACTTTAGATATTAAAAGAGAAAAAACAAAAAAAAACAACTTATTCTTTTCTTCAAAGTATGTACAGCTTTAAAAGTTTTTTAAAATATTATTTTAAAACTGCTTTCTTACACAAGCGGCAAAACGGCAAATAGTTGTCGTTTGCGTTTGTTCGTACCATTCGACATGAGAAGCTTTCTTTTATGTTCTTAGTGGTTAAGCAGTTTTTCATATTATTTTGGAAAATATTTTGTTCTTTGTAAGCGATTTTATAACAATTTCCCCATTTAGTTAAGCTTAGGCTAGGCGTTCTTCGGTCACTGATATTGCGAGTATTGAACAGTTCCACCCGTCTGTCTGTAAATGTCATTTTTATTTTTTTTTTTTTATTCTGGTGCTTGGGAAAAAAAAAAGAAAAAGTAAAAGAGAAAGAGAAATATTTGTCCTCAGCAGAGTTCGTATAACATTTTATGAATTTCTGCACGAAGGCAAGCATACACATGCATGAATGTGTTTAATTTTGAATGTAATATCGGATGTAATAATGCAACGGTATGACTATGAGTTTTATGGTTGACCGCATTTGCTGTAAAATCTGTTGCCAAGGCATTACTTGACCGAGAGAGTAGTACAGAGTACTATAAATATCAGCGATAGCGGAATGTAATTTTGCGTTCAAATATACATATAAATATGTATGTATACATATGTATGTATATACAGATATATATATATATATATGGCAAGTTAATGCATGTATTATAGATGTGTAGCATGCTTATGTGCATATATAATAAACGAAATATGTGCATAGGAATGTAGCACATATTTATATATGCGCAAACACATACACAGCCAGCCATACATACATCTTTATTGAACAAAATGCTGCTTCAATTGGTTTTCGATATTGCCACCGCTGCTAATGCCTTAAGGAACTGTGCGGTTACGTTTCACTTGTATTGTTTTAGCTCATTCATATCCTTTAGTGAGCTGCGGTGGCGATTATTTCTGTATTGTATACAATTTATGAAAGAAAATTGACTAAAACGAGCACAGGTATAAACCACAATCAACCAAACCTCCGAGCATGTTTGCTAACATACATACATGAGACAAATCCTTAAAAAGGTAAAGACTGCATTAACTACAGGGATGCATTGAAACGTAAAACATCATTCTTTAGGATAGTCCCAATGTATTCGCTTGCATATGCAGGCACAACGAACGACAAAAACTTGAATATTGCGATATATCGCTCTCGCAATTACATGTTGTGGATGTATTGTCACCAAATAAAATTCATATTTACATGAACGTCAGTTGCCCGGGTTACCTTATCGACATGTGAAACGGTTTCCATTGCAGATATCGAATTTCATATGCAGTAACATACCATACTAATGTTACTAATATTTAGTAATTGCTTATTAATATCAGTAGTACGGTAAGTGGGTAATAAATGTTTATCGATGTAGTGTGAGGAGTCAAAGTCGTCCCTCGTTTTGGCCTCACATTTTCTCCGTCTCT
>CCAG010009318.1:0-30168 GCA_001077435.1 Glossina morsitans morsitans | reverse complement strand
GGGGGGGGGGGGGGGGGGGGGGGGGGTTGGGTAAGGAAGTTAGAGAAAAAGATAGAGAATACGATGGAGACTAAGATAGACATAAGAGTTAGATAAGAGTTGGATAAGAGTTAGAGATAAGAGTAGGATAGGAGTAGGTTAAGAGTAGATTAGGGAGAATTAAGAAGTCGGTCGCGACCGTGCATAATAAATAATAAAATAAAGCATCCAATAACCGGAATCGATACAAATTTCTTGGCTTTTTCTGGGCCGCTGAGCTACCACAGCCCCAGAGATTGGGCGACAGGTACCCTCGCAGTAGGTACTATGTAAAAACTATTGAAAACACGTTTTTGTCCATTTATTTCCACCTAAAATAATGCCTTTTATATTCGCGACGAAAAGGTCGAAGTTTATTAGAAGTGTAGTCCAGTTGATAGCACGAACACCAATGTCTTACGCACCAAGACGCTTGATATGGACCGTCTTGAGTAGACCTTTTATTTGTATTATTTTTTTCCACTTTTATCTTTTAATACGAGACATCAATATGGACACGTTCCCCATACTTATGTGACACGGTAATAGGCCAAAAGAAAGGGCGCCTAATGGATGTCCGCTCAATCGGGAAGTATTATGCCTTTACCGAGCGAGATTCACGATCGATATCACCAAAGTCAACTTTACCGCACCGAGTTTTGAACCCGCGATTCACTGACTTGCTAGTCGTGACTCTTATCTACTCGACAATGCGACATATATGTCTATCTATTCATTAGGTTAATTTTTGTTATATTTTAGATAAAGTAGTGTAGGGTATTCAACGATCGGCCATGTTCATTATAGGGTTTTACTTTGTCCAGTTTCGAATTTCCGAGACAATGGCGTTGCAGGCTTCTGCCTGTCTCTGCATACACTCAGTCTAGAAATGCCCGTAGCAGAGTGTCAACTGAACTGAAGGGCTAGATTAAAAATACGCAAAGTCCGTCTAACCTGGCACTTTTCACAATCGTTTGTTTCGTTTAAGTTTATATTTTAAAATTTTTCCATTCTCTATCATCTCCATCCTTGCATCATGTACGTCTCTCTGTCTTTAAGCAATGTTCGCTAGTTCTACAAAACTTTTTTTGTAATTCTCGTTCCGTCATTGAAGTTGAGCGTTTAAAAAAAATCTACATATACGGCTTATTGGCATGTCCTACAAACGGCAGACGCGTTAGCGGGATGATGTAAGATATAAAAATACCATAGCAAATTTGCGGTAGTAAGTTATCGCGCATATATCCTCAGCAAAATTGAAATTATTTTACTTATTATTACAAATCATTTTTATTACTTATGCAACACACGTGCGGTGTTAAGCTCCTTTATTTAACAAAAGAAAATTAACGAATAAATGAAATTGATAAATAATTTAATTCAACATATCGGGGGGGGTTTGCAGATTCGTTCCGAGCGAATTATTTCACTTATAAATATATATATATATAGATATAAATATAATATATATTCATATATATATTAAGAAACTCATCGTCTTCCATAATAAGTGCAGGTAGTTATGTACATCTGTTCATTATTGAATAATAGAAGAACAATAATCTTTTCAGTCCGTTTGTAACGGTTCGAAAGTGCCAGCAGAGACAATAAATGACAAATCCTTTCATTAATTCTTATGCCCCCCCTCAATAGACTCTTAAATTAAGAAAATAGCCTAAAAGTCTGCTCTGATATTTATGAGGACTGAAAGCCAAATCGATGTGAATGAACATAAACTAGCCAGTAATAGGAGTAATTCCAGAATACTAGCAAAAAGTCAAAGCAACTAACTCCAAAATCCGCAATTTTTTCATCTGTTTTTTGTTAAGGCCACTGTGGCCACTGTCCATTTTCATCTCTTATTTTGGCGCAAATATTTGCAAAAAGGTTTAATCGATTAAGCCATAGGTACAGTGGAATTGTCTCTGATCGACATCCATAACTAAGAAATTTTTTTTTTTATTCAGTACTGAACTTCTTGCTAATAAAATATATATAGTCATACAGTCATATATATGGTCTTTTAGTATGACAAACCTATAAATTTCTAATGGGTTTTTTTGTGGTCTCGGTAGGGTTCTTTAAAAACCTTACGCTTGTTTAAAAACAAAGAAAGAAAGTGTACAAAATTTAATTCCGATTTGCAAACATTGAGGCTTTCAATGATAAGTTTCGACCTCTTCGGAGAAATAGTTATCCAATGATAGCGATTGCATTTCATGTTATTCAACGATTCATCATTCATTTCAATTCGGGTAACCAAAATTCGGCCCAAAGTTTATATCCTTATTGCACTCGTTACTTTCGTGAATTCATTTCGAAATGAATGTAAAGAAAACTAAGAGAAATGGACTTGCGTGGACTAAAGTAGAATTTATGTTTATGACTTTTAAAGTTCAATGGTGAGCATCGTAAAATAACACCCAAGTGACACACTTCTTTTACTCCATATAAGCGCGTGTATATACACATATGTACACATAATACACTCTATGCACATATAACATTACTTTTGCTTTGCTGTGTGTACAAATGTGTAAAGAGTATCAATAACAATGAAACTGTTGTTTATAACTCATTCTCAGCAAATAGAAAATATATATTTTTAGAAAACAAAAATGTGTGTAAAAAAAAAAAAAAAAATACAGAGACTTTCATAAGATATATAATAAAAAATAATAAAAAAAAAACGAAAAATAATAATAAAGAAAGGATGTTAAATAATAGCATTCATAGTGCAAAACTGTGCGAGAAAAGAAAAAGAGACAAAAATTAAGGAGCAAACATATACACACACATAAACACGAAGCTTTATCTTCAGTCTACCGTAATGACCACACTTTCATTGTACACCAGCAATTTTTCCTCAGAGTTGACTTTCAATGAAACAAATTCTTCCGCAAATGAACTCAAATCAACAATGGAATGTGTACGGTTACAGTATAACTTTGCTGCTGTTGCTACTGGAGATCTTTTTTGCTTTTTTGTTTTCTATCGTTTCCGTTTTCTTAAATTGCTTTCTTTCTGTACAAACTCAGCTCTCTTACTTACGCATATAGCTATAGATTTATGTTTTTGTTAAATTGTTAGCCTTTGTTTAACAAAATAACCACTTTAGTGCATGAGCTTTTGTTAAAAGCAAAATGAAACAGAAAACGAGAAAACGAAGAAATGAAAAAATATTTCATTTATTCGATTTAAGTAAAAAAATCCGAGATATAAAAAAAACTCACAAATTAAGTTAGAATTGCTTGCAAAAGATTCTGTATTCTCTATATATGTGATGGCCATGGAAAATGATGGTCGAATAGGCTTATAGTTTCATTTCGGTTTATAATTCATAGAAAATTTCTCATCCACTATGCTGCTACCTGATGGTAGATTAATGAATTTTAGAAAAGATACACGTTCTGTTTGTGCTTTTGGGCAGAAAATTATTCTCACTTTTCTAACGAACATATATTGGGAGCCTCATAATAAAGACAATTCCAATTCCAAGATATATTGAGAGCCTCATAATAAAGACAATTCCAACTCATTTACATTGTCAACATGTAATAACGAATCGAAATGATATATGATTGAAAAATTACCCAATATAGCAAACTACCAGTAGAAGCTGACAAGCGAACCATTAGTTTCTTAACTTTAGGAGATTGTGATGGCGTAATTACGCCAACGATGACGTCCGATCAACTAGTGGCTGGGGTAGCAATTGCTATATATATGCGAATACGTTTGAGAGACATTTTGTTTTCAAAGAGGGAGTGGCTAATCTTTCCCTTTCCCTTTAATCTTTCTTCGCACATTTTTTTTAAGTATCGTAACTATTGGTTCGTCAATAAAGAAATTTGCAGATAATAAATTAAATACATTTTGTATAATATTGCATCTACATATCCCCAATATATCCCTCGGCCTAGGGCCTTATTGTTGGAAATGAATAAATTAGAGGCAAAAGTGATGGAAACATAAATCTCTTAGCTAATGTCTATGAAATAAAGTTTCGAGCTCACCTCAGGTGGTCACCTTAATAAATTGCACTGCATACAAAAATTACGTAGAGGACCCGTAGAGTTACCCTTTCACAGCTATGGGGCCATTTAAACCGGACTATTTTTCCACCCAAGTTTGAAGCTCATTTATATTGTTTGAGATAAGACGAGAATAAAGGTGAAGGCGGGTAAGCGAAGCGATGAAATGATGCTTTAAATATAAATCACACCAATCGCACCAAAATTTTGTATTAAGGAAAAGTAAATTTGTACGACGTGTTAATGCACCTTTCTTGCTCTTGTTGCGAAGCTAGACGAAAATGTTTCATTTTAATAAATGTCAAAGAATAAGTTGGACGTTATTGCTTTTTTTGTCAATTTTTTTTTAAAGTATGTTTTCTACTTCACGATGATCGAGAATTTAGCTTAAATGCAGTAAAATGCCATCATTACAAAGAATCATCCATGATACGGTTAATACGCATTCAATCTTGCGCTCTTGCATATTCAGTTTGGACCATTAATCATCTAATAGCAGTCAGTATGTGAGTAATCATGATTTTTTTGTACGGTATGTTGTGATTGCGATTTCACTTTATTATCTTCGATTCGAGTATCCATCGAGCACATAATTTATTGTCTGCTATATATTGCATGGCCTGAGTGGAGTGTGAACGCCAACCATTCGTTGAGAATGTTGTGATGATGGTTTGATTCTTAATATATAAGCCACTGAAACACTATTTCCAGGTCATTATACTGCAGATTCTTTTTTGTTCTCTTGTTTCATTCGAGAGAAAAAAAAAAACAAAAAAATTATGATTTGAAAACGAAATCGTAAGGGAACGTATGTGCATTTGGCTGTAAGTTCATCTGTTTTGTAACTATACTCGCTCGTATATATATATATATGTATAAAATATATGTGCGCATGCAATGCAAAGCATTTTCAGAGATAATGTGGATGATGATTTTCCAGTTCATTGTCTGAACGTAATAATCTTTTTGATTACACAAGCATTACATACGTGTATGCATACGTACGCGATACATACATACATACAAATCAATATAAAATTCGTAACGAATGGCATTTGCTTGGTGCAAATTCCGGAATATATTTTATAAGAATCTCCATGTGTCCTCTTAAACGAGCGAAGGATAAAATAAATTTTCCATTCTAACTTTTTTACGCATCGGACATAAACATGTATTCATTTGTTGTTATTTATTCTATTAAATATAACCCAAAAAGGAAAAAAGAAACAATCGAGAGATTACCGAATGTAAAAATTTATGCGATTTGTTGAAAAGATATTAAGTAAAAATCTTTGATATTTTCATTGTTTATGTACAGGATTACTAGTAATGTTGTTTACACATTCATATATATATGCATGCATGTGTGTAGATGTATCTTTACATTCATAAATAAATTAGCTTGAAAACAGTAACAAAACATTAAAACAAAACCAACATCGAACATTGACAATGAAAATTATGCTTACAACAACGTTTAACATGTGTGGTATTAAATTTATTTACCAATTTCTTTCTAGCATGCTGTGCACGTACAACCATCTATCTGTATATGTATATGTACATAGATAAGCAAACATAAATGGGTATACGAAACCTAATGTAGAACATACCCATGCCTGAGTATATGGGAGGAGAGAAACCAAAGTTTCTAATGGAAATGCCCGATGGCAGTGATAATAGGGCAGACTACACGGGCATACACTAACAGAAACACAAACACACGCCCAAGCACGCAAAAGCACACATGCCATCAATGCATAGGCAGTCCAATAACTATTATCGGCTTTGCTTGTGTGGTAGAAATACAAGCGTTACTTAAAGCCGATTTACACTATGCGACAAATTCATACTCAATCGACATAATTGCAAAATTTTTGAAAATTATGAAACTAGTAACTAGCTTGTGCAGCATATCGCACGCAGCATTTTCCTTATTTCTTTCAACCAGCTCCACGTGCCAAGTATTTGTGCTAAAACGTATGTCCTTTCAGTCGTAAAATCAACGAAATTCAGAAAGAATAGCCAAACTTGACTTCTGCGGTCTTTGTCCGCTGCTAGGCAAACACTAGGGGCCTCTATAAGCAGATACTAATCTTTACGATTTGATCGAGAAGTTCATTAAAGCCGTGTAAGCCTCACTATCGAAGAAAACGGCATAAGTAAAATAGGAAATTTGGACATTCAAGAATATGTTGAGAGTTTCTTCCCATTCCCAAGTGGAAGTTTTATAAGTGCGCTCGCATGAAACGTACCTTCAAAAGCTGAAAATGCAAAAAACTTCAGGAAACAGCCAAAACAATCTAAACAAATAAAATTTCTATGCCCAAAAAGTTTGATGTCATGAAAATATAAGCGATAACTTGCTTTGGCAATCTGGAAGGCATCATGTGAAAAAAGTTCTGCTTCAAGAGGATTTGAAATGCAAGCAAATGAAAATCTTTTTTCTAACAAAATTATAATAAATTAGGATAAGAAACATGAACAAATGGCCGATGTATATATATTTATGTATATATATATATATATATATATATATATATGTATATATATGTATATATGTATATATATACATATATATATATATATATATATATAAAGGCAGCAAATGTTTCCAAAATTAATAGAAAATGGAAGCGATTGAAGCCAAGCAGTCTCCTTTATTTTTGGTAAGCTTTGGCTAAGTTTGATAACATTTTTTTACTATTCAAAACTTACTGATCGATATTGAAGACGTTTTCGTGACATTTTGAAAATAATAAATATTTCCGATGAACATCTTGCAACCTTATGAACAAACAAAGCTGCGGTATGTGAGTTAAACGTGAGTTGAACATTTGAGCGCAAATACGTATCAAAGTCAATTAACTTAAGTCAAGTGAGATGGGAAAAGTTACCTCCTCTCATGTAATAAAATCCGAGTAAAGGCACACCTTCATTAGGTTTTAAAAGAACCGATGTCTATATATCATAGCCATTGAATGGAATGGAAGGCGTACGATATACAATTGCACAATTCTTTAGCACAGTGTAAATTAGCTTTTAACATGCATGTTGCATATATAATAAATATATACATAATGTACATAGCACATATATACATATATGTGGATAATGTTTTGTCCGTTTATCTCGCCCTACGCTTCGCTCCCCCATACCACAATTCTAACATTTGGTATTGAATTGTGTGGCTAACTGATTGGTAATGCAGCTATTATACAAAATACCGCAACAGTTCGACACCAGCAGTGGTGACAACTTGATAAAACTAAAAACCTTTGTAACATACGATGTTGTGGTCTTGCGCATGTTATATCATAGAAAGAATTTTAACAAGCAATTCTCTACATAGTCTATACAAACGAACAAACATACAAACACACACATACACTTAACGGACGTACACAAAATGATTATGACATTATCATTATTAAGGCTTTTATCATTTAAGTTAATTTCGATAATTTTTATTGAGTAATTTCGAGATAACTTTGATAATTTTTTTATTATGGAATTTTTTCTTGAAACTTTTGAAAAACCCTATTATCAATTTTATAAACTTTGGCTAAATTTCTTTAATGTAGGTGTACATTTACATATGCATTTGAATAATATATAGTGTGCCTGCCAGAAATCAAAACTTTCAAGTTAATTTCAATTATAATAGAAAAAGTGCTTGGAATGCCGGATAAATTTAGATCTGGAACAATTTGAACATTGGAAATTACTTCAAATAAATTTATCGAGCATTCTACACCACCATTGAGGATATACTAGTAAGTCAGAAGATAAGCTCAGAGAATTTTCTCAGATAAATCGCTTTAAGCCGCAGCATAATGCGCGTGGAAGATAACGTTTCATAAGTAATTAAAATACAACGTTTGTTAATTCAGTCGAATTCAGTTTTTCACACACGATATACTACTAAAAGATCCATAACGGCAGTGTTAAGATTTTTAAGGAAAAATGCAAAAGTTTTCCATTGGTACACGTTTACTATGTTAAGATCCATATAAAAAATAGGGAAAATTTGCTGGAAGTGTGCTGAAAAACATCCTCGAACCATTTTCCTTGATCTATCAGATGTACTATTTCTTTCAACCCATGGAAATATGCGTAACAAAGTGTGCTATAAAAAATCTTGGCGATTTTTTTTTTGTCTTCCTTTGAGCTTGCTTTTGTAGCCTGCTCTTTTCAAATAGTTTCAAACTGTCATGTGGTTGATGTTTACTGGTTCCGCTATTTTATGGCAGCCTGCATGCCGATCTTGCTCCACCAGTTGCAAAATTTCAGTGACTGGCCGACCGGGACACTTCAAATGCCCGCAACCGCAACACATCGAAGAACAAGTTTCAACGTCCATCAATGTATATTAATAACGGGCCAACACATTCTTACAGCTTTCACTCGCTCATGGATCTATCTCTTCGTCATTGTTTCCGTGAAGTCTCGCTGCGAACACTAGTCATTAGTGATGTGATTTATCGATTTATATACGGTTGCAAACATTGTAGCGTGCACATAGAAGCTGTTTGTTCTGCCATTTTGTTTTGTTCGTTGTTACCAGTGCATATTTTTAAAAGTGCAATAGTCAACAAAGCAAATATTCAAGCCAAAGTCCTTACACGAAAAGGGCAACGACATACAACGAACTATCGATCATATAAGATCGATAGATACGATAAGCGGAGGGAAGAAAAGTATTATTCGAAGTCTTACCGTTGCGGTGTAACATAAACGTCGCTGATAGAAAGAAATCGTGCAGAGTGTTTTAGGTTTGTGTAGAAAACCGAATTCAATTGCATTGTTTATAACATTATTTATCACTATGTACCTATGTGTATTACTATGTGATATGTAATTGCGAGGTAATTGTAGACTAAAATGAAACCTTATGAGAAACGGGTACAATAAAGCGAATAATTACGACTAATTGTTGAGCGAATGTATTCTTGATATTGTTCACATACGTACATGGGTGGTTTACATGAGCATTCGGCAAATTGATCAAACCAGCACCATCGTTAATGTAAGTAGCTTGGCCCATAAAACGATTTATGATAAACTAGTGCCTAGGGCCTTGCACCAGCTCTTTAAACAAACAAAGCGAATCAGCCAAGAAACTTGTGGTATTTAGTTTTTTGAGGAAAACGAAGAAAATGACATAAGCAATGATGTATAGGTATATCTAACCGCAATAATCTAAACCATTCAACTTCGAAAGCAACAGCTTCAATAACAACAGCAAGAATCAACACGACGTCAATCAGGTAATCGCAGTGCAATTTCATCAGTAAGTGACCAAGAACGCTGTTTAGATGTACAGCCGCTACTTACTGCAGCCAGTCAACGCTACAATTTTTGTAAAAATAAAACAATGAAATCCTTTATAATACCTTTAATTTTTGGGGGTATTAGCAGCGCCCACAGTCTGATGCCAGCTGGTTACTAAGACTTTATCTGAAAGAAAGTCGACTTTCTTTTCGCTGTATTCTACTGATCGCGAAGACAGGAAAGCTAAAGCTAACCACAAGACGGAGTGACGGACTTTAGACTTAATAGTGGACAAAGATAATAAAAAGGACGAACGAACGATTGCCTTACATAGGATGGGCATACGTATATACACTTTTATTTGTTTCTTTTACTTATTTTGTAGCATCAGCTGAGCTAAACCCTTGACAAACCCTTGGATTGTGACATGTGAAGCAGCCGTAAATGTTTCCATTCGACATTAATCTAAATGATGCCGCATAGTAGTGAGATAAGCGAGTGGTGATCCCTTCACTAACACATTCTTGGTTTTCAATTTGATTTTATTTGCAAAGCGTAAATTTATCTTTTAATTAATAATTTTATTTAATAGAATAAAAATTAATTAATTAAATTAATTAATGTAATTAAAATTTTCAATTAATTAATTCATTTATTTTATTTATTAATTTTCAATATATTGATTAAAAAATATTAACAAAAGCAAAAATACCTACGATTGTTAGGGTAAGAAGTCTTGTCACAGTTTCGTGGCGAATGGATCAAAAGTTTCCTACTTTTGTACTAAATTTTTAATTAAAGTGAGTTCCCATCATTTATAAAAAAAAAAAGAAAGCAAGAATAAAAACTTACTGACGATACAAAACTAATTTCTCTTTAAAAGTAGAAAATTTTTGCAAAATTGTGCAAACGAGAATTCATTACAACAAATAAATGCACATGCAAGCGCACAAAGTGAAAACAAAATATTGGACTTTACTGGAATTTCGTTTTCAAATAGATTTCACTACATTCGGTTGCATTCGAATTTTTGGCAACAATTATCATTGCGTCGTCTATGTTTATGCATGTAACAACAAGCATGCAAACTGCAACACACACTATAGCACACTATTAGCCTTTACATATATGAGCCTTCATCGATGCAGTTACAGTCGAAATGCTATTTTGAATCGGAATTTCTTTGTATTTCGAAATGCAGGCTCGTATTCATCATCTGTGTTCATTAGTTTTGCTTTTACTTGTTTAGATTTATCCTGTTTTACAAATATTAGCTTAAAATGTTATGGTGGAGGAGGAGTCCGTAATAAAAGCAAATCTGTTTGAATACAAACTTATTTTGTGTCATTATGTATACGTTTTGATGCATTCTACACATGTTTTCGAAACAAATGCATTGAACAAAACAAATATCTAACGACAAATGGATTTTGAAAAAAAAAAATTTTTTACTCAAAAACTGGATACGTATGAGATAACATTTACTGCATTTAAGAAAATAAAGAAAATCCATTTTTTTAATGAATTTTTATTCTTTTTTCTTGAGCGAACGGCAGGATGAAAATGTTACCCTTTTAAAAAGTTCACTTAGTGCTTGCAAGCATGCAATTTCAAGAAAACTGATTTTCATTTCGTACAAACACTACATACTATACTATATAGTATACTGCAACGCCTTGTGAAAGCCACAAGTTTTGTTCTAATTCTTGCATGATTAACTTCGGTCTCAAATAAGGTCTATCCTCGAATTGAAAACTTGATAACGATTCCATCGCGGAGTGGATTAGTTAAATATGGAATTTTAAATGGAATGGTATGTGAAACGAAGATTGCCTGCCTCACTAAAACAAATGCAACTGAATGTAACTGATTACATATATATATCGCCGGAAAGGACAAGCACTGCAAGAAATGTGGAAACCCACCCAAGAAATATAAGAAAGTCACGCGGATTTCAACAATTCATCAAGTTTTCTATTATTTCGAACTTCATCCAGTGCCTCAGGAACTTCTCTCTTGTTTAGCAGAGTTCATTCAAGTTGTTCGAGTAAACTATCGCAGTTATTATCGGAGATCTTTGACTTTGCATCTAACCCCTATTTCTCGCGTAATTCATAAGAAAAAGTTAAAGAGCAGTCTCTGTAGTTAAAGTCACCATTTTTAAATTTGTAAAGACTTGTCTAAATTAATAAATTTTCCTTTCGTTCGTCTCTTGCTAAATTATGATCGACACTTAGCTATAGCGGTCTTAAGATTTACAAGGATTTTGCAAATTTCTGTAGCTTCTGGCCGTATTCATTAAGGTGTCATTTATTAAAATAACATTCTTTAGAGTTAATTCAATTTTTTCAAATATCGTAAATATGGACTGATTCAATTTGTTTTCAATAAAGTTCGTATTTGGAGCAAGACACACATGCCTCAAATATCGTTTAAATATATCAAAGAACACAAAACTGTATACGTGGACAGGCGGACAGATAATCTTAAATGGTTTCAAAAATGATTGCGAACCAGTAAAAAAAACCTAAAGCTAACTTAACTCCTGACTACACTGCGGAAAAATTTCGTCATCACAGTCTTCAAACGTACAGTTAATTTTGGAAAAGTGTCAAATCTATATGAAAACACTATTTATTAGGTCGTGTCATAAGTTACTTCCAATGCAGTTAGGTAGAATCTACTGTTTGTATTTACGCACTATAAGTCACCAGCACAAACGCGATTTGTTTTCACTCTAAAGATGAGGAATCAGTCCGTTAGACTTCTGTCAACTGTTTTATGTAGCGCATGTTACATTCCACTGTTTTTGTTAATCTTTGAAATGGAGAGACAAAAAATTGCATATTCGGAGCAAAATCCACGCCAATCAACACGAGATATAGCAAAAAGTCTGAATACCTCACACAATCAACTGTTAAATTAATATAATTTTCTTATTCAATGAAACCAAAAAAAATGATGACTCGACCTAGTAGTAGAAAACTTTCTACCCAACTATTCAATAATGTAAGATATTTGATGTTTGAAAATAAAGTTCTTTTTCTAATCTACGGTTTTATTAAAATTTCATTAAGAACTTTACCGTGTGCCAATCAGTATTTATTATTCATTGTAATGTCATAATGATTTGATAAATGAATTAAATAATCTTTTCTTTATACGTATAAAGTTCATCAAAGAAAATTTGAATAATTAAATATTAAGTCATTTAAAAATAATGATATCAAATATACTTGAAAGCATTTTTTGCATAACAGGAAAAGTTGCGTTCATGACAAAAAGGGTTTACAGCAAAATTGCCCGTCGCTCTCATTGATATTATAATCAAATATTAATGAAGAAATGTTGCCAACGGTGAACCTTTAAATATCCCTTAATAAGTATTGCATAATATAAGACGCTATCTAGCAATTCTAGGCTAACCTTAATATAATAAATGATTAACTTGCTGACACGAAGAGGGAAGACCTTCCATATCGCTTATCATTAGAAGAATACTTTGACCGATAAGCGATGACTTAATTAACATAAAATCCGCGATCATATTAATGCGAAAACATAATATTAGGCAATCATTTGAATACGATATCCACCCTCCTGTATTGTAAATGAATCTAAGGAAAAGTTGAAGCAAATATAAACGAGTTTCAGATCACATCCGATGTTCTACATAAAGTTTTATAATTAAGCTGTAACTCTAAAGAAGGGACGGGACAGACAGGTAAGCAGACCTATGAAACGATTCTATCGATTCAAGTATTCATCTTAGTTAGGTGATCTCTTTTTGAGTACTAGGTCTCCAATTGGCTTTTCCATGCATGTTAAAAGTGTTTAACAAACTAAGTTTACTCCTTCTCCCTGTAAAGGATACAATAAAGTGAAAAAAAAAGAGAAAAAAAATTTTTTTTGTTTTTTTGCAACAAATTAATTTCATTTAACCAGGAAACATGTCTGTTAAATAATTTGGTTATTTAAAAGCACATAATAATTATTTATTATACATACACATGTATATAGGAAAATGTGAAAAATTAATCATTGTGTCATACAATAACAAATTAAATAAAAATGCTTTATAAAGTACGTAACTTTTTTATTTTTATTTATTTCATATAATTTCACACAAATAATCTCTAACGTCTTAGCCTATGATCAATATATATTTATATATAAGTGCGCGTGTGTGTGTTTGTATGTCTATTTGGATGTATTTGTGCGTGTGCTTTATAGGCATAATTGCATCTAATGAATAATATTATTGAATAAATAATAGAACTCCGTACGGATTTAAAACTATGGCCGAATTTAGTTAATATTTTAAAAGAACTACAAATTTACATAAAATTGACAAATAAATCTATATGGAAATGAAGCTTATTAGATGCGTACTATATAAAGTGAATATGAAATGAATGAATATGTCAATTTTTACACTTTCATTAATAACTTAGTTAAATAAGGAAAAGTCGAAAATAAAATTTTGTACAAGAAATAATAAGATTTCGCACGGAGAACACACACACTTTCACTTTAAGACTCACTTATCACCTCACTAATCGGGGATTGAAAATTGATTGAAAATTCTTAACACACAGTAAATTCTTGTTATACACTTATGTATATATTTCATGAATTTCACTTTTTTGAAGAGAAGTAACTTTCGTTTTCGTTACCGTACTCTAAAGGAAGAAATATTTAAGATATTTACAAAAATTTGCCGCTATGAGTTATAGAACACGCATTAAATTGTATGCAAACGTGACTTCGATTCATTGTTTCTTAAAGAAAAACCCATCAGATCTCAATTTGATCCGTTTGCCGTTACGTCATACATGAGAATAAACAACATACGAAGACTTGAATACACTTTTTCTTATTCACTTACAACTAACTTATAGCAGAGATTGATAAAAACAAAAATTCGTAGACATGTTCACATCATTATCGAGCAAATGACCGGACTCGAAAGTCAATCAAGTATTGAGTACATTTATATAGGGTTTAAGATATGGTGGGTCTCCAAGGTGTGCCTTAAAGCGAATTTAATATATCTGTGATTATTGATCCGATTTTCGGTTCACTTATATAACATATGAATAGTTTTGTTTTGTGCCAAGATTAAGTTAAGTCTTAATTTTACTAAAAATTGAAATGAATTTCTTAAAGTTACTTTCACATAACCAACCACACGTTAACAACTTTAATCACAATTGTCGTTATATTTAAAATGTAGTAAAAACTATTTTATCATTATTGTGTGTGTGTATGTGTGTGTGTGTGTGTGTGTGTGTGTGTGTGTGTGTGTGTGTGTGTGTGTGTGTGTGTGTGTGCATTTGCACAATTATAAATATATTTAATAGCCTAATTTTTTCAATGCTTTCAAGTCCACGTCTCCGTAGTAGTCCTCACTAAAAGAGAAAATTGAAAAAAAAAAATCGAAAATACATATATATATATATACAAACATATACAATCGTAACTAAATAAATAATTACGCTGCCGAGAAAGTTCCGTCGTATTTTGCTACCTGTGAATAATTTTATCATTATGTCGGCTCTTACTTTCAACAACCTCATCAGCTAGTTACGAAGGCTAGTGGATGAAGTGTGTAGAAGGCACTACATTTGGCATTAGTTTTGGAAAGAAAGTTACACGTAGATTGAAGTAGCTGAAGTCGGACCAAAGTTGCCAAAGTTGATTTGGTAAATATCATTCCGGAGATTTCAATCTTAATGAAAATCGTCGCGATAAAATCTGAGCGATAAGGAAATGTTAGAGAATATCGCATACCTAACAACTTTGCGATTGCAAAGCAACTCGTGTTTTCTCTTTCAAATTTTGCGAAATATTTTATTTAAAATACGGCAGAACTTTCCCGCCGTTGTAAAGTAATGAATAAACTTATGCTAAAGCAAAATAAAATTCCATGAAATTGTCTAGCCGTCAAGTGAAATATAAAGAGATAATTGACTAACTGAAATATTTTAATCATAAACCCATTTTATCGAAATCAAACAACATTTCTGTTGGAGTGGAAAAAGCAGAACGACTATTAAAACTTATTTGTCATGGTCTAGCGAAGAAGAATTTGAAGAGCTCTTCCGTTTCCAAACTAAACATTACACCAACCGAAAGAGGGTATCATCCTAGTACAGTTCAACTTAAAATAACAACTCGGTAGAGCATTATGAGCCAAGATTTGTATTAGCATTCTCTTAAATTGCAGGTTAGTAACGCCTCAACTATTAAAATTTATAAAGCCCCAGTATGCTTTCGTCTTCTCCTTCTCCTTCAAATTAAATACTCAATCTGTCCCTCTCCTTTCTTTTTTAAGTTTAATCGCCCGGAGTCAAAACATAAGAAAAAAATAAAGAATTTCTTCGGCTATTCTGGTACCATAGGTTCGTTATATACTTATAGCGCCATGTCCATGTTATAGCAACATGTATAAACAACATTCTCTAAATTATTGAAAATTGCTATGTATACTCAGTTGTGAGATTAAAAAGCAGATTTGCAGACATTTCGTAGAGGCCGTACGGTTGCTGTCTGAAAAATTTTCCATGTCAAAAAGTCAACTACGTAATTGTCCAGTTTTTGTGTCTCCTCGTAAGAGTAAAAGTTCTGCTTAGACAAACACTATATCGTTAGTTGAAATACATGTTAATCAGGAGGAGGAGGAATGTCGCGCGAACACAGAGCAGAGATAGGCGCATAAACAAAGCAATGCAACTGGATTTGTTTTTTTTTTGCCATACTCTTGGTTTAGTGAATTTGCTATAATTGGGGCGTTTTCATGGCTTATTAATCCTATGAAAAAGTTCGCAAAAATTGTCCAATTTTGTAAAATGTTTTTGCTATTGGAATATTTTGACCATTCAAGTACGCTTCTCTATACTATATTTGCCCGCATTTCATATCGTGACTATCAAATTTGATTTCAAGAAAAAAATAAAAAGCGACTAAACGAACGAAATATTAAATCCTCTCAGCGAATTTTTTTTTCTTTTTTTTTTTTTGAATACTGTACGTAATGGAAAGGTCTTTGGTGTGTTTAAAAATGAAAGGGAATTTATGTTATTCGGCTTAGGCCATATTTTAAAGTACTCACCGTTTACTCATACGTATGTGTAAATAAATGGTAAATGTTGTGTACATACTTAGAGGCAGTGTACGACTTGAGTAAATGGTTTTTAGTTGTCATTATGTTTGTCAGTTGTTGCCAGAGAGTTACGAGGTTTATTTAGTTTATATTAAAAGTTTAGCCGACAAGCATCAACAGATAGGTCGAAATTTGCGAATTCGATTGAGATGAAAAGGCTGAAAAGGCTGCGCGCTACCCCTCCGAAAATATGTTTTATATTTCATAGAATCGTCGGGAACTAACTTTCTGACTTGACTCCCACGGTACTCTTCAATATTCCGATTTATTATTATTATTATTCATTTAGTCAGAGAAATAAATTTTAAAACTAAAGACTTAAAGTCTATTGAAAACTCTTCCGCACTTAAGATTTGAATCCACGACTACTGACTTGTTACTCGGGATTCTTGGCCTTCGGTCACTCAGACGGCTGAATACTATTTTATTGCTACTTTTGAATGGTAGGCAGTTTTTAATCAACTAACAGTGGAAGAGCTTTGTAGCGGCTTAACCTAAGTTTATCTGTCCGTCTGATGTCTGTTAACGTGTCCTTTCGCCGAAATATTTCAAATATTTTGACGAAATGTGGAAAACTGACATGTTTTGCTCTAAGGAAGAGCCCTTTCGAAAACGGATTGGATCAGACCACTTTTGCAGCCACTCCCCATCTGATGCTAATGTTATTTGAAAAAAGTTTATAGTTTTGAAAATTCTTCAACAAACGCCGTTACAGTACTTTAGTACACATATTAATGAGAAAAAATTTGGATCAGATATAACTATTTGCTACTACCCCTAGGAAAATTTAGGCTTTTATATTTTATTTTATATACAATTTTATTTGTAATACTTTATGAAGGAAATTAATTACGAAATGTAGTCAATGTAAGTGTAATTTTTGGCCTCCACCTCATGTAATTGTTCTTAGCGAAAGGGAGAATTTGCATGCCGGCAAAATCCGATTTTTAATGCTTTATGACGAAATTAGATTAAGGAAATATAGAATCTTTTGCAAGAAAAATTAATTTTTCCAAAATTTTGAATCGTGTCAGTTTAGATTTTGTTCACCGCCGCCTACCTTTACACAGATAAAATTTAGAATTCTTGGTATTTACACATAGTTTGCTATCATACATAAGACGTTAATTATTTTAGGCGAAATAGTGTAGAGCGTTTAAAGATCGACCTTGACCGATCATAACGTTTTTACTTGTTTTAATATTATGGCTAACGAATTCAGCAATAAACGAATCAAAAATTTTCTGATATGCATTTCGAATTGTGAAGTTGCCATGGCTTCTCTCTCTCTCTGTACGCTATACGCAGTGGAAAATGCTAACCACATTTTTGAAACGATTTACGGGTATGCTAAAGTGTAGGCACACGCATTCTATATACCTGTGTATGTGTATATTAATGTGCATATAGATACAGTAGTGAAGGGAATGGGGTAGAATAAATAAATGTGGAATACAACAACACTCACAACGAATATATTGTAAATTAATACAAAATATATGAAACGAGAGAAAAGTGTACGCGGCGCGGCTTAAATCGAATGTTTTGATATCAAGCATTCATTTAATCAATAACACTTCAAAGAGAAATCACATTCACTTTGTATTTTTATTTTCCTAATTGTCGTCACATTAAATATTTTCCTTTTGATTACTTTTTTCTCAGAATGAACGCAAAAAAAAAAGGGCAAAATGTTACATAAACACTAAGTTGTCCTCTCTCAACAAAAGTAATACCACAACAACTGTCGGTTATCGGCGATCTTTCATTTCAGAAAGTCATCGTGACTACTAAATAGTAACAACTTAGTAACACATTTATGGAAGCCGCCTTCATTTGGCAGGTACATGTACGCGGTGGCTCACATTTATTGCAGATAGATGTTCGAGTAAGAGTAACATAATATGTGTACACTTTTGTGGCTGCAATGCCGTCTAATTTACATGATTTTGCGTTTAGTTTAATTGGTTATGGGTTCGCGGCCACATAGGCGACCAGTAGTGGAAAGCAAGAAAATACTTTTATCTTCCAATTATCACTTACGTTGCGCGGTTTGCGGCTTACATAGAGGACCGGTAGTGAGAAGCAAGAAAACACTTTTATCCTCCAATTATCCCTTACGTCATTACAAAATGCTCTACTTCCCCACCGAGCAAGTTTTCTTGCCAATTTTTGATAACATATTTCGGCGGTAGAACGAGATAGCACTATACTTTTAGATTTTGCTGCGCTATAGTCTATTGTTCAAGGTAATGAATGTCTTTTTTCTATCACTTGACAACCGCCCGCTGGGGAAAGAGAGGAACATCTTTTTTGTCATCTCTCTACCATGTCCACTAACACAAATGCATATATCACGTGTAAGTAGATTTTCTTGCTAACTTTTGGAAACACGGTTCTACGGTACAACATCTCTTATTACCCCCTTAACCAAATCTAAGTGAACAACTTTTGCTAATTATTAAAATTTTCATGGCGGTAATGTTTAGCATATAGAAAGTCAGACATAAAAACAATTAATTCCAAATGGAAATGCCGGCCGTCCTTGCTTTAAATTTTCTTCTTTTTTTTTTACATATAAGTAGTAGGTTCTTGGATCGTGTTAAATGGAAAAAATGTAAGTAATAATCGCTATTATAAGACTCAAGATTTTCAGACTTGTTCGATATTGCAAAAATTTCCAAATGAATTCATTACTAGAAGTAAGAACATGCTAAGGGACATAGAGAAGCGGTCGATTATTTTGATATTTTTCCATATTGAATTCGAAATTGTTAAGCGATTTACCTGACTACCACTGAATGTCATCGGACGAAGGAAAAGTATTTACTACAAAAACAAAGACGAAAATTATTTGTTTGAATCAAGGCGCATCTAGTAGACGAGTGAACGGAACATGGGTAAACTGTCGCACACACATCAAGTATATCTTTGTTCCATGCATTACGAGCAAATGATAGACGTAATCTACTTGCTGCAATGGATACAAAAACAAAATCAAGACTTATTTGCAAAAGCAATAAATTACTTGCAATATGCGTGTGCACACACAAGTAAACAACATCAACCGTTTGATCATGTGTCCGCAAAAGTATAAAAAGATGGACACTATTTTCGTACATAAACATTGCGAACGTGGAGAAGCGCCAAAAATAAGTTAGTTTTCAAGATTTTTTATCTTTCTATAAAACAAGGTTTCAACGGAACGACACAAATCGAGAGCAAAAAATAAAATAAAAAATAAGAAAGAAAAAGCAAAAAAACAGATAACAACCGTTGTCATGGTACAGAAAGAATATTAAATAAAAATTAAATTGACCAAAGCTGGTCAAAATACCACTGCATACATAACACAGACACATATGTCTGGACATGCAGTGCTGATGTCGATGATGATGGTGACAAGTTTAGAAAAAGTCAAGCAACAATTTAATGGAATGGTGAGACAACAACCACTAACAAACAATTACAAAGAGACAGATGCACAAAAATCCAGCAAAATTAAATTTTCTTATCTCTTTAGATATCTTTTTGTTTTTGTTTTTTTTTTTTTCTTACAAAAAATGAAAACTTTATTTAATAAAACAATATGAAAGAATTTTTTTTCGTTGAACGCAGTTTTATATATGGAAATGGAAAAGCTACGTAGAGGAAGTAAAAATAGTACCTACCAACATGTTTTAATTAGTCTTCTTCTTCACTATTTTTGCAATGAAAGTTTAGATGATTTCATTAGACAAGTGCAAGCGAAAAAGCTGGGCTGTAGACCGATCCTATGTCAAAACTTTTAACTATGGAATGCGTGAGTATTTCGAAAACATGCGGTCGGTATTTTATGTATTCGTTCGGTAAGTATTTCCCGACCATTATTAAAAAGGGGCGTGAAAATAAATAATTCGTTTATTTTTAAGAAAATATAATTTTGTCAGCGACATTCTTTGAATGCCAAGACTTAAATTGCTTTACAGTTTTGTTAGCCGCCTAGAAGCAGGCATGGCCAAACACAACATACAAGTCTCTACAAAAGTTGGCTTTAGGATTACTGCCATCACTGTCCATGGCAGTGGGAGTCAATTGGGTGAAGAGAAACTAAGTTGAATTGGATCATGAACCGCTCTGTGGTCGCCCGCCGTAATTTTACCAGCAATTGATATTCGTTTTCGTTAAGAACATACTTCGTCAGATTTGTTTGTGTTAGCGGACCAGTAGTGCACAGTAACTTTACTCCTCTGTGTCACTTCCCACTATCGCTTTAGTGTTTTTCATATTTACTTTAAGATAAGTTATAGAAATGATGAAATCAGCGATTCATTCAAAACTGAATATAAATATTTAATGGGTGTCAGGCCATTGAAGTGAAGTTCTCCTATCCAGCAGACGATTTCAAGAGAAGACCTTGCTTTTGATTGAGTATTTTCAGCCTAAAACTATACTTTCCTATCCGTTGTTTAAGTAACGCATATATATTTTTGTATATATTTATAAACTGTCTTGCTTTCTTATGTAAAAACATTTGCAAAGTAATCTTATTATACTCGTTATAGAATTTATATCTTTTTCTATTTTTCTTTCTTCTGCCTGTTTTTGTTATCTTTTCTTTTTTTGTATTTTCATTTGCTCTATATTATCCATCTAGTTAGGCGTCTACTTTCCTTCAAATGTTCTAATGTTTTATTTCACATTGTGCTCATATATATATGAAATATTTTGTTGTTCTCGGAAACCAACATACATTGCAGTGTTTATCGTCATTAAAATTAATTAAAGTCAAAATGGCAAAAAGGATTATGTTATGTGGTTTTGCTCTATAAAACTGCAAATGTAAGAATGTGCGTGTAGAAGTCGATCCATTCTTTGTACGTATGTACGTATAGACGACGAATGAGGGAGTGAATATTCTTACGCTAAGACTAGGCACACATGCTATCATTAGATAATTGCCTTTTCGTTTTATTCGGCATTAAGCACAAAGTTATCGAAGTCATATAGTATAATGACCACGAAGATATTATTAAGAAATCATACAAAATTCGAAATGAAAAACGGAAAACGGAAACGGGAAAATGAAAAATGCGGTTGAAATGAAACATAACTGAAATTATAGCTTCATACATCAGTTTCCTCTTAATAAAAGAAATACGAAGAAGAAGACTTTGTGCAGTACTGAAAAGAAAAACAAAACAAGTAAAAACCCTACGGCCACCACCACTCTACACCTACCCATATATCGACTATTAAGAATAACACGTTATGTGGGGAGTGGCCGGGAAAAGTTTGTCCAAACCTAACCTTTTTCAATAGTGTTCGCCCTTGCCTCACCGCACTTCCGTTATAAATAAATTGAACTCCTTCAGCGACTGTGGAATCGGCGATCCAGTCTTAATGCCAAGAACAATAAATTTTTATGGATTTTTGTCCTAAACGACTGCATGATCAACACCAAATCACCTTCTAGTGCCTCTAAGTTGACGTTGATTGATGTAACGCACGTGACGCTTGACCACATTGCATGAGTTTCAATTAAAATCTTAAAAATGATGTCGACTGCACCGTTAAGTAGAAGATTTTAATTAACATTAAAATGTAAAACTAAGAGAGCAAATACTGCGAAATAAGCTCGCAAAGCGGGCAAGAAGTAAAATAAAAAAAAGGAATAAAAGCCTTTATGAATGAATGCCGTACTTGTTAGACTATACTTGTGTATATAGATAAATTTATTAAAAACGATCATATCGCCATCGCTCTCAAATCGGTTTCTCTACATCTTATACCAGTTGTAAAATTGATCCAAAATTTGCCATTTCTCTCTTCAGCACGCCTTCCATTTTGCGACAAAACTAATATGATTCTTTTAATGATTTAATAGAATTCGCCAAAAAAACATCTTTCCTTCTCTCTTCCCGCCTTTCATGTATCATCTTTTTCTTAGCCGCTGTGTATAATCTTTATTTATGCAGTTAGAACATCACAATTAATTGACTGTTGTCAGCACACTTCTCCGTATAACGTATACGTTTTCTTGTTTTTTATTTATTTTGATTTTCTTTTAATTTCTGTCTTGTTTTTATTTCTTTTTTCCTTTAGTTAGTTTTTCTATTTTAATGTGTTTATGTTGCGCAAACAACTTTTAATTGGATAATCTTTCTTTTCTTTATTCTTGCTTGTGCTCGCATTAACCCATATATTAACACATATATATACAAATGTGTGTTTATGCAAAAAAAAAAAACTCATAAACACACACACACACATAAAAAAGATCAAGAGGCTAAAGAAAAATGAAATTTATTTGCATACACATATACATAAAGCCATGTATAGCATATGTATATAAGTACATATATATATTGAGGGATTGCAAAAGTTCGAGAGCCCAAAATGTAAAAAGGCATAGTTTTTTCGCAGACGTTAAAGTATAGGTTAGATTAGGATTCTTTTTTTTTTTTTTGTACTGCGATTACACCTACACTGGAACATACTCGAATCGCGAAAGTGAAACCCATTGGATACTTATACCCATTAGATAAAGGATTAATGTCCTGATTTGATTTATATATATAGCTTTTAATGATCAAAGTCGACCAATTTCGACCAAACACGTAGTTAATCAATGAACTCTTTAGTGATAGTCCGGGCATTACATTTCACCAAAACGCGAACAAAATGAATTATCGATGTCGGGAGATCGCGCAAAGTGACTAAATTGTTTCCACCTGCCATGAGGCTGTGAGCATACTGCAGCCAAGCGTCTTCGCGTCTAGTTCGTGGGTTCAAATCTCTGCTTGTTAAATCATAATCGTACTGGTCGCAGCGAGCGATCAGTTGCCGAAGGCATGACACTTACAATTAGGCATACATCCGCTATGCTGCGACCAATTCCCATCTCTTTGCCTTTCCTCACTTCATTGTGATGATCGCACAGTCACAGTCTCCGCTATGTGTATTGCACATATTGATACAAAAAAAGGAAAAAAAACCGAATGTCTTAAGCAAAATTTAATTTTCCGTTTTGTATACTAATCTAACCTACAAATTGATTTAAAGAAACTTTTTACTAAGGACTATGGTGTGTGCTTAGATGATGAATACCAAGAGTAACTGTTTTTGCTATCTTCGAAAATCGTGCGTAGGAAATTTTGCAATCACTCAATAATTTTTTTATTACTACACAATTGTGTTTATGTATATATGTGCATAAAAAAACATAAGAGTCGCTTTATGAAGCTATTTTATTTGGTAGCATTCCTAGCATTACTAACAATTTCTACACTAAAAACACTTATATTACATTCACACACAAATTTTCGCCTTTTTGTACACGTTTTGCTAAGCAAGAAGTTTTTTAATTCATAAAATTTTTGTTGTTGTGCTAGTTTTCACGTTCTTTGGGTAACACAAAGGATATGCCCTAAAGATCTCCTACATATGTATAGTTCGCATATTCTAAATTAGTGTAAGATTCTAAATCGATTTAATTCGAGTTTTTACATCGCGCCCAAATGGTGCAGCCAGTCATTTGTTTTTAAAACTTTTATGAAATTGAAATTTTGCACCTACGTCCTTGTCCTTGTTTGCGTTCTACATATTCTACTTCAAAATATAAGAGAGCCTACCTCTGTAGCTAAGAAACAAAATATAGAAATTACGCTGCAATATTTGCTCGAGCGTATTAAAGAGGAAAAAAAATCAAACCTCTCTAATTATTCGTCCCAAGGTGAGCGCTTTTTTGAAAGCCCAAAGCGGGGCTTTCCGATTATATATTCTATTGTACAATAATAGCTCAAACAGCAGGAATTTTACTGAAACAACTTTTAGATTTTGGCTTGGGAAGCGCATGTGATCTGCATTCTAAATGAGCGCACACGCACATGCATAGGTAAAAATCTCAAACACCTTTCAATATATTGGCAACTTGTAAGAGATGCCAGTCGGAAATTTATGAGAATATAGATAGTCTTAAAGTTAATATAGCCATAAAGTGAAGTTCAACAAGCAATCAGCCACATATATGTCCCATATAAAGACACGGTTTTCATAACAATGAGGTATTATCCACCTTGGGGAATGTAACTGTAAGTCTTCACCTAAGAAATGTAGCAGCCTCCGTTTAAGGTACATTTGCTTCTAGTCAAGGTTAACAAAAATCTGGATCAAGAAAAAAAAAGAAAAGGAGAGAATACTTCGTTTAAGCTCTACTCCAACATGCTTTTACAGCTCTCTTTGTAGCTTATAAAAACAGAAAAAGAAAAGTTAACTTGAAGTACTGGCATTCATAACTTAGATAAACTTTCATTCATGTGTGCACAGATTAGTGTCTTCTAATTACATCTAGTAAAGTGTTTTCGTATTAAAATACTTTTCTACTGAAAGCGTATAAAATATTTCGCTTTCTCTTTTATAAATTTTATTTAATTAAAAATATCCATAAGCTGGATATATTTTGAATATAATTTAATAGCGTAAATTCGTTTTTTTGGTGGATCAATTCACTTAGCCTTAGCATTTAATAAAAAAAATTCTGCAATCAAGGAAACCGAGCCAATTAAATATAAAGACGAAAATTTGATAGTGCGGCATCAATCATTAGGAGGAAAAGTTTCCAAGTAAGGTTATAGTTATAGGTTAACTTTTGAACAAGACGGCGCCCGGGCTCGTATTGCGAGCCCTCATCCAGAAACGTTAGCATAACTCAAGTTGGATATGTTATTTTCTGCAATATAGTCACTGGATATTATTCGCCATAAGTCACACTGGCTTCAATCAGCAGCTTTGACGTCAGTCCTAGCAGAACTTTGTCTCCTATCACTTAGCATCACTTAACTGGAATATACTACGATTCTCCGATTTATTTACCACATTTTTTCCTTAGAATGGTCCTGATAATGGTTTAAATCAATGGCTAATTTTCTCTCTTCTCTTAAACCAATACCCAACAAATCGATCCTTTTGTGTTAAAAACATCAGATGTCCTTTCGGTGCATAATACTCGTTTTGTTACAAGAAAAAACAGGTAGAGAACATTCTGAGCAAAAATCTTTTTTATCATTTTCACACAATAACACTGCACCGGCCTCAATTTACACAAAAAAAGTTCTTTACAACTTACATGTATTCTTAGAATGCTAGGTGTAATGGAAATGCGCGAATCTACTAAAAATAATCATAATAAGCCACAAAAAAAAATAGCTGACACAGCCAATCAATTTTGAGTGGTGTTTTTCATATTTTTGAGATCGAGTTTCCATTATAGTTACGTTCACTATGTCTAAGTGAGGTAAGGTAAGTGTGTTTCACGTTTCGTGCGCGTAAAAATTTTCAGTGGAACTAAATTAGATAGTTCTAAATTCCAATAGGTTGCCATTTGTCGTGTGCCAAAGAACGTGCACTAATTCCCTGCATAATAAATATTTTTTTGTATTGCACTTGGTTTTTGTAAGTGATATGCACAACGATTTTATGAATGAAATGCGATTGTAAAAGTATATTATATATACGGACTACAAAAGTTAAAACGTAAACTATATTCTCGGACATGAGTTGTCATTTTGCGAAATAAATTATGTATTACATTTCGAAAGTATACATCAATTAAATTTTAGAATGTCTTCTCAATGTGCGACGATAGCTATTGAAGACTACACTTTTATAATCTTTTTATAATCTAATAGACCGGATACATATTTTCAGTTCGCACACACATTTCCTATTTAGCCAGTATCGTTGCGTTTTACTTACTTAGCATTTCCACTACACCGAAATTCCACAAATCAAACTAATTATTTAATTTTTTTTTTTACAAATTTTTTTGTTTTTTTTTGTTTTTATATATATTTGTTTTCATATTTTTCTTTATCATTTTGTTTTTGTTTTTTTAATAAAATTATAAACTTATAATCAAAAATCACTTAAATTTAAACAAATCTCTAAACGTTTACGACACACGTACCTTCAATTTTATATAAAAACAAATTTAAATCGATATGCATTCAGAGAAAGAATTTCAATTTCTCTCTCTATCTCTCTCTCTCTCTTTCTAATTATTCTGTTTCTATGTAAATTGTGTGAATTTCTTGCTTTTTATTGTTTTCTAAAAACATACAAGCAATATTTTTCAAAAGAAAAAATAATAATAAAAAAAAAAAAAAAAATTATAGAACATAATACGAAAAAAAAGAATAAAAATTTAGGTATAAATAAACTGAAAACGTAAACACGAGAATCTTTGCTGAAAACAGAGAAATTCGAAATATGCTTCTGTGTGTGGAAATGTTGTATTGCGTTGAGAAAAGTTTGCTGTTCGCTGTCGATACAACCAAACCATCCCGCCGTTCCACAGGCACACATACTTATATATAAACATATATATCTATATATATGTGTACAAATATATATTGAACGATCTAATAGAGAGTACTCTTCTTTCTCGGTTTAAAAACAAAACAGAACCAAAAATACAAAAAAAAAAAAAAAATAGAAAGTAAGGAATTTTTAGTAGAGAAAAGTGTTGAAATTTTGTTTGCGCAGTTAAAAAATGTTTAATAGTATTGTTAGTGGAGGAAGTGTTCAAAACTAATTGTTGTTGTTTTTGTTTCTGTTTCTGTTTTCTGTTTATGTGTGTATGCGTTTTTTGTGAGTGTGTAAGGTGTTACTAGTGTCTAGTATGAGTTTATGAGGAGGCAGCTTTGGCTTTTGATGCGCTCTTGCGACCTTCATTGTTCAGACCGGCTAAAAGTTCACTTTTGCGGATGCTCTTCAAATCCAAATCGCCATAGTAGTCTTCACTGTAATGTAAAGGTATTTTTTTTCGTTTTTATTTTAGGTAAAAGGTCTAGGATGATAGGATGTTTTTTCTTGCCAAGCAAAAAAAAAAAAAAAAAAACACTTAAGCAATCAATATAAATGTAAACAAACAGGCAATAAAGTATGCAAAACATACAGCAGAACAAATAAATACAATAGAAAGCGTTCACTTTAATTATGTAAATTGAAAGAAAATAGCTTTCCCAATAGTGAAGCGCACAAGCTTAGTTTTGTAATAAAATATATATATTCAAAAATACATTCGAAATAGTGAAATTTGAAAACAGTTGTGAAATGTAATGAAGGAATGGACATATATTCAACATAGGGCTCAAGCAACCAACACCTTATTATGTAGAATGCATAAATATCTACAGAATGTATTTAAATTTTAAATTTAAACACATTTTAAATTTAAATACATTTTCATAAATGCGTTTATATTTTTATATGAACATGGTATATGAGAAGAGAAAAAGTTTTTTTTTTTACTTACCAGCCGGGAACATCTTCGGGATCTTCACAGTTGCCGGTGCCATCACCATCGCCAATCTTGAATACTGTACCAATGGGGCAACCGTACTCACGAGCTACACCCTCTAAGCAAATGTAATATTTACGGCAATCTTCAGGGTGAGCATGTCTTGAGAATGAACCAGTATTGGCCAATTCACCAGCTGCAGGGCAAGAGAAACCATTGGCAACTTCTGCAAAGATCGAATTAAGAAAAAAATCATTTAACTTTTTGTTAAATTTACTTCAAAATATTGTTTACGTATATATATACATTTTTTTCTTTCTTTTTTGATGTCCGAATATATGATATACATCTACAATATTGCACTTTCTATTTGTTATTAAAAATTTTTAAAACCAGCCTTTTTAAAACGTTCTTTGTTGCCATCGGCTCAACATTTCCGATGTGTTATACCATGAGGAAAGCAAAAACTTTTACACGATTACATTCAAAAGACCCAGCAACCGCAATAATGGGAGCCTAGTATTATTTCTTCTTTTTCGCCCACACAACAATAAAAATTGGGTTACGCCATTATATTGATTAAGTATCAATTCTCTCAATAAGTGACGATAATAGCAATCTATGTATATATCTTGCAAATAAACCCGATTTGAATTCGCCACTTACTATAACATGTAATACCCTATTTTTGAGGCCAACTGAAGTTTCAAAGAAACCGTCCTTTGTTTTAGAGCTCTTAAAAGTCACAATAACAATTAACAAACGTGTATTAAAATAATTATATAGTTTCACATATTTTTAGGAATGTAAACCATATCTTCGGACAATTGAATTGTATTATTCAGTATAATTTACCTTCATTTCGGCATTCGGGCACTTGATCAGCCCACATACAAACGCGAGCATCGCGATCGTAAGCCAAACCGGGAGAACATTGATATCTAGATGGTTCACCGTTCCAGCAGTTCCAGAAGACATCACATTTGTTCTCATCCGGGAAGATACCATACAAACGAGAGCAATGGGGAGTCGAAATTGGTGGTTCTGTGTATACATAAAATGACGTATAAAATAAATTTTCTTTGTATTCAATATCTTCATAACTCTTTCTCACCCAATTGTGTACGATCTCCGCAGTCAACATTATGCAAATAGTCACAATTTTCAGTTAAATATTTAGGATCCGAAGCATCAAATGCCAAACCATTGCCGCAAGTTTTCAATTCAGCCACATTGTTGTCGCATTTCCAATATTTATCACAGGATATATCATGTGGATAGAATCCAAAATCATCTGGGCATTTGAAGTTATCCTGGGCAACAGCTGTAATATAAATATAGAATTTGAAATTAATTAGTTCATATGAAGCATCTTTTATATATATATATATATATATATATATTTTTTTTTTTTTTTGTGCAGAAGACATGCTTTTCATGTTTCTTTTCTTTTTATTATTTATTTATTGGAAGAATTCGTTGTTATATATTATAAAATTAATTTAAGCAAATTGCAGCACATTCTTGGCGTATATGAGTTTTTATTTAGTTGCTTCTTGTTTTTTCATATAAAATTTTATAACTTTGGTTAGAAAAAAAAAAAAACAAAAATACAAATACAAAGGAAATTAAAAAAAAAAAAAAATATTTATTTTTTATATTTAAAATGTTTGTGTGTTGTAGTTCTCTATTGGTTATCACAGCACTTTTTGGTTAATTTTCTTTTGTTCTCATTAATAATTAATTAATCGTATAGCAAGCTATTAAATAAGTTTAATTAGAATATCAGGTAAGGTGTGCACAAGTTTTATTATTATCAGTTGTATCGTTCATTTTGAAAGTGACCCAAGTCTCTTTAGTTTCAATATACTATTTCTTATCTCTCTCCCTCTCTTTCTCTCATAAATACATTTTCTCACTATTTGCTAGAAATTATTTCCACCCTTTAGTAATTTAATGAATATTAACAATACTTAAAGTAGACTTAGGCCACTTTCAAAAATAAAAAACGACTTTTCAGAAAGCATTTTTAGTATATAAATAAACAAAAAAAAAAAAAAATGATTCAAAATGTTCGAAAAAATCTTAATATTATTTCCGTAATGAAAAGTTGTTAATAAAGTGTATTGTGTTTGAGAAAATTCTTTAGTGGTTTACCTTAACATTAGAAGATTTTTCTTTTATTTTTTTTATTATTATTTAGTGTTTAAAGATTTATTTGATTATTTTCTGATAGATTTGAAAGGCAAAGTGTACGCTAACAGTTCACAATGACGTTAAGATCATTGAAATCGAAAAAAATAAATATTCTTTCAGGAAAATGACAATGAAGTGTTTGTCAACTTATGTATTAAATAATTAAAAATCGCTAGATCGGAAGAGCGTCGTGTAGGGAA
>CCAG010009316.1:0-52007 GCA_001077435.1 Glossina morsitans morsitans | reverse complement strand
TTATACAGCAATGGTCTCCCCACGGTGATTAATTCCAGCCAGACCTATTTTCTTCCTTCTTTTTCGAATCGCAATCGTATCAGCTTCAAATCAACTTAAATATTTTAGTTATATAGTGCTCGTTGAATTTTATGAAATTAAATTTAGAAAAATGCAAGTTTTCTTTCTCAGAGAGAATTTCATTCAATACTGAGCATTTCATCCATTCGCATAAGTTGGAAAACGTAGATTCATTCGTCGATTTAGGGGTTCTATTCGACCAAACACCAAACACGTTTTAATTTGCACATTGAGCTCTTTTTAAGTAAAGCTAGATCGGTGGTAGATTTCATTAAAAGGTGGCCCAAAGAAGTCAAGTATCCCTACATTATGAAAAGACTATGTATGTTTAGTTGGACAAATACTTGAGCATGTCTCCGTTGTGTGGTCTCCTTTTTATAGGTGTTACATAGACTTAATTGAATCCCTTCAAAAGCAATTCTTGCTGTTTGCCTCCTTATGAAAATAGATTGCTTCTCTTATCTTTACCATTACTTGAGAAAAGTAGATTTATTCTTGGTGTTCCCTTCCTAATTTAGTTAATTAATGGTACTATCGATTCGCCTACATTAATTGGTGCGACCAATATTTATGTCCCTAATACCTAGCCCCGCTTTTATAGGCATTTTATTTGTATTAAGCTGAGTCAAAGCAAATATAATTATGAGCTGTTTAACCCGTTCAGAGTTATTTGCAGAAACCTAGATGATATCTATCACTTATTCTCATTATCGTTCTCTTTAAAGTCTATCAAAACAACTTTGCTTAATATGCGCGATTTCCCTTTGTCGTATTTTGGCTAACTTTTAATCTTAACAACTCACTCCGATTCGAAAATTAACGGGTGGTGTTTATTGTTATCGGTTTCAAAGTTTTGGCATGTTTGCAACGACTTACGGGTTGACTTGCAACTTGATTCTGTATTGGTTGCCGGTGTGCCTCTGCCCTAGTTGTGTACATGCTTTTTTTCTTATTTATACATGAGTTTTTTTTTTTCTTTACTTCTCTTTATATACTTTGTATTACTTTTTAATATTAATTAGTATAAGATTTACTTCTAAGAGTCAACTGAATTCGGCTGTTAATTTATATTGGTTGAGTGGCCAATTATTTGCTAGATTGGATACAAATATTACGGATGCATTTAAACGCATTTTATTAGTTATTTCGTCCACATCAATAGTCGCTAATATGAACTTATAGTGCCGGACAACCTCAGACCATTTAAGAAACACTGATTTATGCACACACACATAAACAGGATAATTATACCGAAATTGTCCCTGTATGCCTTGTATGTACATGTTGTAACGTCCGCGTGCATTTGCAAAGTAGGGGTTCCGTCGGTCTGCTTTGACCACTACTCTATCACAATAGGCTAAGTAAGACCGTAATAATGGCCTGCCGTTATTGCAAAAATCTCATTTGCAAGAATAACAGCCTAGCGTTATGCAAAAGCCTCTCTCATAACTATCCCTCTCTCTCTATGGAGAACGCTTTTATGCAAGGGAGAACTATGAAAAGAGGAAAAATCCAAAGTCCGTCTGTGTGCCTTAAGAACATTTTTTCTCTGATGCTTTGAACAAAAGGCAGTTAGTTTTTGCACTAGAAAAAGTCAGGTAGTTTATGGACTGGAAAGGTCGGTTAGTTTTAGTGCTGCTAAAGAATGACTTTCGTGCTGTAAGGGCTAGTTAGCGTTATGTCGAAAGAGTCAGTGTTGCGCTGTCTACAGTTGATTTTGTGCTGTCGAAGAAGGGCTTTTAAATGTTTTATAAATTCTTGTTTTGAAAGGAAAAAAAGGGGTCAAAATAGCAAAGGATAAATGAAACAACAATTGTGGTAGGCTAGTGAGAGAGAGAAGAAAGCGCTTTCCGTTTTGTTTGTTATAAGCAGCTTAAAAGAAGAGAGAAATCATTTTTAACAACTAGAACAGATTTTTGGTCAAATTTCATGAAAAGACGAAACAACAAAAAAAGGCCCAGCAGCCTTAACAAAAGGGTTGTATTGTTACAAATTTCCGCTAATCTCGATACGGTCCGTATCACTAGATCGTGGTTATTATTTTCAAGAGAAATGGACTTCAAAGTTCTCTTAACTTCAACTTTCTTTATATACTTTATATATATTCTTTAATATATTCTTTAAAGCTAGGATTATTTGCATTTTACTTTGGCAATACTCTCGACTTTATCAATTAGCTAGCATTAACTGGATTTGGGATTTTCGTAACAGTATGTACTACTGAGAAAAAAACTATTAACACACATTTAACGCTTACACATATAATTGATTAACTAAAATGTGCTTATTACTGTTAATATTAAAATGATGAAAAAAAGGGATATTAATATATCGATCGTAATTAACAGCCACCTGGAACTCTTGAACTTAACTTTTTGTTAAACACTAATGCTTGTAAAGACTCTAATAATTCAGAAAAAAAAAGAATAAATAAATAAACGAGAACAACAGCAAAAAAAGGCGTTTAAATGTTTTGTAAACGCTTGCTGCAGGAACAGTCGTAATTGTAAAAGAAACTTCTTAAGTAAAAATCGAAGGCGTCCAAGATGTTTGATATCGTGAATAGGGGAAGTACGAAAAATAAACCTAATGGGATGGACTCGTGCATCTGCACAAAAAATTCATAAAAATCATTAAGATAAAGTTATGGAGACTGGCCACCGCTTTTAAGTATACGAATATAGGGAATTGATTTCATAAACTACCTTGCAAAAATTTATTCTTTACCATATACCCCACGAACGAAGAAGAGGAGAAAGATTGGGCAGTTGGCGGAAGCGGGCAGCAAAAAATCAGGTTGTAGTTTTTCTTTCATTGTAATTTTTTTTCTTCGTTATTCGCATGTATAATAAGATACATTAAAAGAAAAAAAAAGAAAAGGATTAATGCGTAGCTAAATGGTGCGCAGGCGGGGTATGAGCGGATGTGCGCGTGAGTGAGGACACGGGACAGGGAATATGCATTGACGGAATAGCAATGGACCAACGAACAGCGAAGAGTACAGACAACGAGCCTCACAGACGAACTTAATTGGTGTGTCAAGTCACATCTTAGGAAAAAAACGTTTTTTTTTCTTTATTTTTGTCATAACGCTCTACCGCGAGGGAGCTATGACGTTGGCAATGTATAAATGAAAAAATAAGGATAAGTAACGCAAAAGTTTTCTCCCGATTTAAAAATATATAGAAATCAAAAGAGTCGTTCTCCTTGCTTTTTCCAATGTATACTTGGGACATACAGTTGCTTCGTTAGCATGCAATTAAAGCCTATTTGCTCAAATTTATTTGTGAAAGACTAATCCTATTGAAACATATATTTTGTACTTGTATGTAGATATGTAGAAAAAATTTGAATAATTTTTTAGAAGCAGCTGCTCTTGCAAGGATACCATTCTTTATAAGCCTTTTTTGGCGTATCATTATAGGCTACTAAGAAAATTCTCCAAATGCTACTTAATATTACTTTCTAATAGCAAAGGGTTTGGAATTTTTTGAAAATATTGATTTAATGAATGATTTAATAAAATGGTGGCGATTTAAGGTAAGGATAAGGATCCGAAAGCCGATCATAAATCAATTACATAGTCGTGTAAAGTGAATCAGTTAACAAAATCTTACGGCAACGAAACGGAATTGTTTATTGAACCTATTCAGAATTGAGACCACATCAGCTAGGAAAACATTGTTTCGAGACGAACTCAATTAAAAAGTTTTGACTAATAGTAAGTAACGATTCCACTCAAAAATACGTCGTATGGAGCCATACAACGAACGGAATATTTGAGGAATCATTAAAAAGATAAATAGTGAAAAAATTCACAAGATAGCATTGCCCTCAAGGCGTTAATTGTTTCCTAATTTGATTATAACCGAGCAACCGGCGGATTTCATGTTCCTCCTTTTTCATATACTTTATAAGCTTTGTTGTAAGAACAGTGACTGCTTTGCTTTCAATAGGTTGATGATACACCTATGATAAGTTGACACGACTCAACTAGCGCTGAAAACATAACAATCCATATTAACTGACAAAAATTAATAATTACAATAAAACATTTCCACTGATAAAAATATTTATTTCGAAAGCTTATCAGAAAATATATCGATCAAATCCGGTAAGAAAAAAATGAATTTAAACCGCGTTTTTTAAAATCCGCATTTACTTTAATGTTTAAAAAAATTGCAATTTGATTAAAACCTTAAAGTGATCAAAAATGAAAAGATCTAAAAATTAAGGTCTAATTAAATTAATTTTTATAGTACCACCATGCAGCTATCACTTAACTTAAACTTATTGCACTTGTCTTTTACTTGCTTCCTTCTACTTACTGAAGCGTTGAGAGCGCGCATTCGAAAAAAACAAAAATACTTACTTGAAGTGTAATGTAAACAGGGGGGACTATTTGCTTTAAATATTGTATCCTAATATTCTTTTAGGTAAGTAGGAGAAAGGCACGAAATAAGAGAAAAGACTTTTCCTTTAGTAAATTCAAATTAAAAATGTTTAAACAAAGAATAATAAATTATAGTTTCTAATAGAATAGAAAAAATAAGGGGGAGGGAGAGATGGTCGAAAATCATTTATAAATCGATTTGTTTTATCATTTCTTAATTAACATTTGCTTCTACCATGAAATCCACTACATAACTTAACGTTTAATGAGTTTTTTTAAATAAGAAAAATCCACTTAAAACCAAACAAGTAAAAAAAAAAAAATAAGTAACAGCTTTGCACACATTTAAGCTATGTATAAACGCAAACCTTTAAGCTATTAAATACTATGTCAAAACCAAACAGTTTTCCATGCTAGTTGCATACCTTTCTTTTGGTTTTCTTCTTCGTTTTCGTCTCCTTACTTCAAATAACCAGCACAACCACGCAACTCACAACACACGAACTATGTAAAGGTGTATCATGTACACAGACGAGATAAATTACAAGCAACTGGTGTTTTATTTAATATTTAACAACAACTACAACAACACATCTATTACTTTAGTACGACTCTGTATATATAATATTCGCTCTATCGCTTTGATGTAACGTACGTACATATGTACGTACAAGTAAACGGGTTTATGCAATCTCACCTTCTGCTATCTTGTTTTAGAAAACTTAAAACCGTAATGTAAGGATATTGCTTTCCCATATAGGCTATTAGGTAGTTTCAGTAAGAGACGGCACACAACATAGACTGCTGCCCATATAATATATAATAGCGGTTGAGCGGTTTCGAAGTATAGCTTAACATAAAAGCATCGAAGTTACTACCATCCATAAATAAAATAATATTTGAATGGTTATGAAAGCGTACAAAAATTACCCATAATACGGGATATTTTTTGAGAGAAAGAGAGAATTACGGGAAGAGAGCAACTTTCTAAATGAGAAATTTTCTTATAAGAAGAGAGGTTGGAATTGCGAAGGGGTCATTTACTTTTACCCCTTTTTAAATGACGTCATAAAAAACATTTTCCAAAGCATTTTTTTATATATCTCTAAAAAGGATATTTTGATATATCTCTTATAATTAAAAAAACTTTTTCAGACATCTAGTTTACTTAAAGGTAGACCAAATTTTTTTTTTTTTATTACACGTTTAAAATAATGCCTAAGCCAATGGCAAGGTGGGGACAAAAACAAAAGTTATTGCTCCCAGTGGGAAGACTAGAATCTTAGAGCGCTAGCGTGTAAGGCTATCGGCTTTATTGAAAACTCTACAACACTTGAGATTTGAAGCCACGACCATCGAGTTGCGATATTCGAGATGCTTTGCCTAGTCCGGCACTCATATGAACGATATTTAAATAAATAAGAAGAAACTAAATAAACTAAGAATAAGAAAATTCATTAAAACAACTTAGTGAACAAAAATGGGAAATCCAGTGTATTGTGCCTTTTCTGCCTACTTATATCCCTGGACTTATATCAATTACCTCAACCACCAATATTATTGCAGGTATTTTCAATTGATAAAGTCCTCGCTGCGCGGTAATCCTAGATACTCTTTTAAGCTTGTCTACTCCAAAAGAAAAATCTCCATCTATCCCTTGCAAGTTTCTTTCAATGGCAACTGCTAATTCCGATCCAACTGTCAACTATCATATCCGATATCTAGCTCGGTTTTGATTCCTAATGTGGTCATTTCAGAACTGAATGTTTTAAATGGTTTACGGTTTCTAAAATATAGTTCTGCACCTGGGCCTGATTGAATTCCATCATGTATACTACCAAGCTAAATGATGCTATTTCAATGATTTTTAACCAGTCCTTGAAAACGGGTGTTTTCTCTTTATGCTGGAAGAGCAGTTTCCTTATTCCAATTCACAAATGTAGAAATAGCCATCACGTTGAGAATTACGTAGGCGTCGCCAAGTTAAGTGGCTTACATAAATTTTTTGGGTAAATTGTTACTCATTCTTATATTTCTCTATTCTACTATGGCTTTCGGAAAGGAAGATCTACTGTCACGAATCTGTTAGAGTTTACTTGCCAAGTTTTCAAGACTTTTTTTAGAGGCTCACGCACGGATGTCTTAGATACTGATTTTATCGAAGTGTTTGACTTAGTTTCCATAATTTATTGATCTTCACACTCCAGGCCTCTGGCTTCCCTTTCTACCTAGTGAAATGGATGAGTTCGTGTCGGCATAACAGATCATTCAGGGCTCTGTTTAACTCGGATGCCACTTAGGGACCTTTTCTTTAATTTATACACTAATGATCCAGCCAGATCTTACGCTAACGATGTTAAACCGTTTTCTTCCTCCTCCTTTGAATCGCAATCGTATCAGCTTCAAACTGACATAAATAATTTGCTTACATGATGCTCGATAAATTTTATGAAATTAAATCTAAAAAACTGCAAGAAGCTTTCTTCCTTAAATCATTCAGGACCGACTTTTTCATTAACTAACACTAGTTGGAAGACGTTCGGAGGTTCTATCCGACCGAAGATTACGTTTTAATTTGCACATTAAGGTTTCTTTAAGTAAAGCTAAGTCGTCGCTGGATTTCATTAGGACGTGGTTCAAAGAGCTAAAGGATCCGTACATTTCGAAAAAGCTAGACGTGTGCTTAGTTAGGTCAATACTTGAGTACGCCTCGGTTGTGTCGTCTCCCTTCTGTAGGTGTTACGTAGATGTAATTCAATCAGTTTAAAGGCAATTCCCGCTGTTTGCCCTTAGGAATTTTGGTTGGGAATTTTGCTTGTCTCTTTGCCTGCTTATAAAAATAGTCCGCTTTTGTTATCCTCACCATCACTTGAGAAACGTAGATTTATTCTTTGCGTTTCCTTCTTAATTAAGTTAATTAATGGTACTATCGATTCGTCCACATTACTTGGCGAGATAAACTTTAATGTGCATAACAGCTTTTTCTGGGCACTTCATTGTATTACATTGCTGAGTCAAAGTAAATATAACTATGAGCTATGCAACCCCTAAATCGTATCTATCACTTAATCTCAATAGGATTCTTTGAAGTCCACCAAGCCAACTTCACTTAATACGCGCGTTTTGCCTATGTCGTATTTAAAATAACTTTTCACCTTAATATCTCCTTATGATTCGAAAATTAATTGTTGTTTACTGTTATCGTTTGCCAAGCTTTCGCATGTTTGCGATGGCTTAGGAGTTCTTTCGCAGTTTGGTTCTGTACTCATCGTGGGTGTGCCTCTGTGCTAGTTGTGTACATGCTCTTTTTTCTTTTTTTTCCTTCTTATTTATTTTTACATGAATTATTATTTAATAATTAATATATATATATATATATATATTTTGGCATACTTCTCCTACTTTATACTAGTTTTTAGTATTAATTAATATAACATTCACTTCTAAGAGCCAATTGAACTCGACTGTTAATTTGTTTTAGTTGAGTTTCATGTGTAAGTAAATAAAATAAATAAATAAATAAATATAAGAACCTTTCAAAAATAGCGAATGACAAGAAAGATTATTTCAGGTGAACATAATACGCATGGATTTTTAAGCATTTTATTTTAAACATTCTATTTGTTCAGCCAAAGCGAAATTTTGTTGAGATGAATTCGGAGTTCGTAGGAAACATTCGTGGGATCACTACATGAAAATGGGATTGCTGTGCCGCCTGCTTATGTCGCAACTATATTATTATCAGCGGTCGGAAAGTCCGAGTTGAAAATTGTATACAGTATTGGACTTAGAGTACTTTCCTGAGACATAGCGGCTTTACTTTTTTTACAAATAATTTTATAACAAAAATACTTGTGTCTTGCAAATAGGATTTAAGCAACAAATACATTGGAGTTGGAAAAAGTTTTTTAAGTTCGATTTAGTGGCCATTCCACTTATGCAACCACACGGAGTAAATTTTTACCGCTTGGTTTGCCGATCAGATGGGCACTAGATGTCAAGAAATTTCAATATTTTTTCTAATCCCAGGAAGATTATTGGGCTGAAAGCTTTTTTTAGATAATGAGCAAATTTTTCCGCTTCGTGCACATCGTTTCTACACCAATTTCCGAACCTATCTTAAAAACCAGTTCGCCAGGACGATCGTGTGTTGTTTGTAGGTTTGATTTGAATAAATTTAAAAAACTAAAAATTTAATTGCAATTTATTTTTCATTATTTTTGAAATTCATTAGTTAAACAAGCAGATTGATAATCGAATTTTTTATGCATGTACACGACAATCAAACGAAAGTCAATATTACTATATCAGTTCTACGTCCTTCTGCATCTCTAGATATGTAGATTAAGAACAACTTTTTTTCCTTTATTTTGCATTTAAAGTGACGACGGTTCCTCTGCGCGCCGCAAAGCCCCTTAAATTATGTATAAACACCTTAATAACTTCCTTGAACAAATCAGAGTCACTTTTTCGGTTAATGAAAGTTTATGAAAGTTTAACACAAGATCTCGTAAAATAAATCGATGGTATACAAAGCAATTCTTATACCAATTTGGACATTTGGTGTATAACTTTGGGGTAATGCGAGCAACTCCAACATCGAAATTCTTCGGTGCTTCCAACGCTAAGATTAGCCACCAGATCTCCACGGTGTGTGACGAGCAAACATATTTATAACACTTTGGCACTTTGGATGTTCCCACACTAAACGAAGAATTTGTCGACTTTATGAAATGCATTCGATCGCATTTTTATGGCCGAAAAAGCCAGAGAAAGCCAAAGCTAAAAGAAATTTTCCCGTTCTCCAGATTTATCGACGAAAAAGTAATATATTTGAAAAGTATTGTGCTTGCATTCTATATGAACGTGGATGAACACGAAGAATATTCCCGTCCCATACAGAAGAACCAAGGAAGAAGAAGAAGCCTTTAGATAGCACAAGACTTAACTTTAAGAACTTAAACATGAATTTTTTATTTGTAAAATTGCTTGCTGTGGTAAATACGAGGCACATTGGTCTACACATCGGACATCTTAAAAAAATAGTAAATAATAAATACTGCTTTCAGCTTTTAGACAAATAGCTAAAATGTATAGAAAATAAATAAATAATAAAGTTGCCTGAACTGGCCTAAATATAAACAAGTTAACACATTATAGCGGGGCACAGCCCACCATTTAATACTTTACACACTTCGCTTAATGCAGTTGTTCATGAAGTGACGTTTCAAAACAATGCATTACATGGGAACTTGTTGGAAAAGTGATCCGATGCGATCCATTTTCAATAGCGTCCGTCCTTGGGCTAAAATACTTTAGCGTACTAAATTTCATCGAAATATCTCAAAAATTGCGACCTATAAATTGAACAAAAAAATATCAGACGAACATGCAAACTTCAAAGAGTGATTCTGAATCGATGGATATATCCCAAGTCGTTCTGGGTATGCATAGAGCCGCACAAACTTCATGTATCACATGTGACGGTGGTTACAACAAGGTGTGAAAAGCCAAACTTGTTTTAAACTATCCAGACAGCTACCAAAAGGCGACAACGCGAATAATTTTCTGCTTTTATAAACACCTTCCAAAAGATCAAAGCTGACAGCAATTCTGGGAGATCTGTCAATAACATAAAGACGGAAGCACAATAGATAAGCAAAGCCTACAAAAGCAATTAAAATATTTAACAAAAATACAGGCCGGAAGAAGTACAGAAATTACTTCTGCATTGCTCGCTGGAAGTATTTTACTTAATTCCCACACGTTGTTAAATATTTAAGCATAAATTGTTTTTTTACAAAAGAGAAGATTAACGTAAACTAATCCCTTTACAGAAATGCAGAAACTGAAATAAACTGTTGCCTAATGTTGTTCTAGCTAAACAGTTTGCATATTTTTTAGAACGAGTGACTAAGTTGTGAAAATTATATAAATAATTAATTTCATTTCAACAGTGCAATGCTCATGAAAGTACGCTTCATTTACTTTGTTTTACTATACCACACAACTCATTCCCCCACGGTTTTTAATAACCTTACTGACTTTGTGACATTTGACGTCTAGCATACGTATATCATGAGGAGTTAGTTAATTTACCATCACCTATAGACAACACAGTGAGATTTACACTGGCCGGTCATCAACAATTCATTCATCCACTTTATGTTCCTGGCTGTGACAACAAACAATCACTCATCCGCCTACTTGTGAATATTGTATATATATATATATATATCCATTATGTTTAAAAAAAACACACACACATACATATAACAAGAGAAAGTAAGAGACAGTCAAGCTTCATTTAGTCACCATCAGCTAAAATATCTGCAAACGAATAATATGCTTAAGCCGTAATACTATTCTTTTAAATCATTCCACCGCGCCGAGATGATTGCACTTTATTTTTGTTGCGTTTATTGAAGCTGTATTTTTCCGACTGTCATTCGCTTATTTTGTTACTTTATGCTGAGTAAAATTTGTGCTATACCACCTACAATGCTTCACGTTCTATGTGAGGTCTACCTGCATACCTCCACCCGAATGAATTCCTTTGTTTCCCTTAATCCTTGGCAACCTTCTGTAATTCCCGTCCGCTTATATCACAATGTTTGTGCGTCTTGTATTTGTTTTTGTTTGTTGGTTACTTCTGCTGCTGCTGTTGCTCCTGCTAGCCCAGTGTTGCCATGGCTTATCAGTTGCTTGGCATATTATATGTTTGTGTGTTTGTGAATGCACTTATTGCGATAAAACCGCTCATATACACACATACACATACATCCCCTTTCTAGATTTATGCATTCATTCATCTCTAGTATTTACTTGTATTTTTGGTTGAACAATTCGTTGTTGGTTATTTAATGCTGTTTATTTGTTGTCATGACAAAATGGTTTATTACTCAATCGCCTTTATTAAATCCATATGTAAAAATTTATTATTAGCGAAAATTACAAAGAGCTTAAATAACCTTTTTCTGAAAGTTATCTTTGGCTACTTTGTAGAAACAAATATATATATATACATATATATATATATATATATTAGTTTTAAAAGAAAAAGAATCTGCCTGATCGCAGAAATAATTTGAAAAATGTAGTATTGAAAACATTTTACAAATGTTTGTTAGGATCTTTATACTTTTCGATAAAATGATATACATATTAATTCCACACGTCGAATATTATCAATGTAATTTTCAAGCGAAAAAAAAAAAGTTGGTTAATATAACTCGTACTTAGCACATATTGCGTTTAATAAGAAAAGTAACAATGTTGCTAACTTTTAGAGCCCGAAACCGTTTAACTTGTAAAAGCGGGACTTATGAAAACAAGAACTGAAAACTTTCCTTCAAGGGTTATATAGTAATAGAAAAATAGAAAAAATACCATAAAGTTTATTTGCAAGATATTTTCTAAAACTGCGTTAAAATCAAATTCTTCGACTGGCATTATATGTGTTTAGGCTTGAGTTTTAAAAGCTAAATATCACTGAAGACTTTACTTAGGTAATGTAATTGTACGGAGAGCACACTTCAATAAAATGAATGTACTGACTTGTCATGCATACTTGTGATTAGGGATGTATATTAAACTTGTGCCGGTGTAGGCAATCTCCAAAACGACTTGGAATAGACACACTTTCGATTTAGCTTGTCTGTCCCTTTTTACTTGTTTTTGAAAGTAAAGCCACAATTGAGGGGTCGTAGGCATAAAAAATTATAGAAATTCCATACACTATCAATTCTTAATTATTATAAACTATGCGTACTCTCATTTCAGCAGTCTTAAGAATTCCATTGTCAAGCTTTTTAAATTCATAAAACTTAAATTATTAAAACCGGGCCTACATTAAGGATTACTATTATCATATATATCTCTTCTCCTCTCTATTAAGCTAATGGCTAAATATCTTTTCAGATCGCAAACTAATTTTATCATTCATCGTACTCATCCATCCGCCGCCCCCCACTACGCTATTAAGTTCAATTGCACTTCACGCCGCCAACGTCAACATCAAAGAAATCACAGTAGCAGTACACAACAATGTTATCAGTCGCCATAACAATTTCCTTTTAAATTCGATTAATTATACGCCAGTCATTGATTGAACCAGTATCAAGAGTAAACTCCCGCCAAAAATTATGCTATAAATTTTTACGATACGCCGCAGTTTGACTAAATACACCAGTAGGCAGACGACGCATACACAAACGGCGCGCAGTTAAATAGAGCGTAGTCAACAAATATCAAGCCAGTAGCTTTAAATAATACCAATTAATTAACATTAAACGGTTGCGAATAAACGCCTTTGAAAACGTTTTTGCGTTATACTACGGTTTCAGTTAACTTTAAGCAAAATATATAGCATTTTTTTAAAAAGTACTTTCAGATAAATTGTGGTGCTTTCTTGGTATCGAGATTTATTTGCCTTTAATAAAACATGAAGACTAATAGAAATTTTTAGGTTTAATCAAAAAACATCAACAACAACAGCAACAAATTTTGAAGTTGAAAGCCCGGAAATTATGTGTTACTTCGATATAGCCTCTTTGCACACAGGCAAGCCAGACAGAAAGCTAATGAAACGCACTGAAGCACATGATGTCTTCACTTAGTTAGATGGTTAAATGAATGGTTGGTAGGCTGGTGTAAAGTCTTTGTCGAAACATACTAAATGATCAAAATCAAACACTTTACGCCCGACAGCATCAATAGCTCAACTCACCACAGCTGTAACTGAGGAGAAGAATCTTTTTCAAAAAATGACATCACTTTAAAATCCCTTTTATATGAGACAAGGGCTATGAAAATGCCAAGAATACATACTTTTATAACAGGTTCTTTCAAAAGGCAAACAAAAACAATAACAAAGACAGCAATAGCCAAATACAAGTGAATAACAAGAGATGTGTTGGGAGATTATAACGATGATTATGACGATGGTATCCAATATGCACATAACCAAAAATTGTTGTCTTCTGTCTTTTTTATTTATGATGCCAGAAAGCCAAACAGATATTGTTCATTTCTAGTTGCTGTCAATATTTCGTCATTTCATGAAAAACTCATCCAAAATGGTCTTTTATGATTGCTCATATATGTATACCTAATGTATGGTAAGTAAAACACATTAACGTTTAGCTGGGGATTTTAACATTTTGATATCCTGTCAACGTGTACTTCAAAACTTTATTTAGACATATAATCAAACAAAAATAAATTTAAAAAAAACACTAACATAACTAGAGGCGGTTGTTAACTATCAAAATACATTGCCTACATTGCTGGGCTTTTCATTTGTTATTTAAAATTATCCATCCAGGTGTAGTTTTAATTTCCGCTAAAGATCTTTTTTAGGTTCTTCCGTTAAAAAAAAAACACAAAAAAGTAAACTTTAGCTTTAGTTAAAAATTGCACAAATTTAAAAAATCTATAAATTTTCTATAGCAAGAATTTTAAATAAATTATATTTATAAACTGTGCAATGGAATAATTGAAATTCAAATTTCCTACAGAACAGCATGAAAATGAAATGATTATAAAAAGCAAAGCACTATCGAAGAACTATCAAGTACGCTTCATCACTATGAATTTATGGATGATTCAGAGAAAAGATATCAGTAAAATTTTTAAAAATATCTAATTAAATTTAAGCAGGTTCTGCCACAAGCTGTGATCAATTGCTTTCGGTAACGGTATTTATTCTGAAGAGAAGTAAAGTGAAACCGAAACTTTTTAGATGACTACTACGATCAGATTTGTAATGAATCTTTTAATAAACGACCTTTTAGATAACAACCCCTCGGTCGAGCTGTCGTGTGAAAAGCAATCGATTATAAAAACGATCAGTATATAAACTTATTACATCCAACGGAATTAATTTATCCTTTGTCTCTACCGTCATACGATGTAATTATCTGGAGAATACAAGGAAATAGCAATTGTTGAAATTAACTGCGTTTCATAGACAAAAATGTCATTCCGCATAACTTAATTCATGCGTTTCATGCGCGATGGAAAGTAATTAAATTGAGGCAAAATTAATTCAAACAGAAAATTGTCATCACTATTTATTTGGAATTTTTTTTTTCTGAATCGCTTCAATTCCCTCACTCACTCAAATTCATATAAATAACTAGCACAGGACACACCCGAATAAAGGCATTCTCTTGGCAAAATTTGAAGAAAGAAAAAATAATTTTTAATATTTTTGCTATATGTGCTATTTTTAATTTTAAATATTTGCCTGCTTTATCTCCACATTATTTACATTAACGTACTTTCGGTTGTACGCCTGTAAGCAAGTTTTTAAACAATGTTGTTCATTACATATTCGCATAACATCCCTCACCTGTTTCGTATTTTTTAATCCGTATATACATTCATTTCATTGCATTTTGCGACTATTTTCTCTTACTCAGAGTTTAATATATTTATCGTTGTTGTTTTAAAATATAATTTAAATAATTTTATACTTCGTATACCTGACTAAGGGTGTATGTCTGGCTATTGATTTAATTATATTTATAACGTTTATCAGATAACAGTTTTTGTACCCAGCATTTTAGCAAAAGTCTTCTATTAATTTTACCGTATCATTTGCAACGCATAAATAAGTGCTTCAAGCTACTTACAAGGTTCCCTCCATTCTCTTCAAATTGTCTGCGCGACTGGTTATCAAACGACGTTGGATAGTTAAAATTGTAAAATATTAAGCCAAAGGAAATTAGCAGATCAGTTAAAATCACTTTTGCACTGAAGATTGAAATAACTTTAGAAAATATTTGAACAAGCGTTTGAGTCAAATTACCCTTTTTACTCTATTCACGATGTATTCTTGGACTTGTCATGTTACTATATAAAATTGTTGCATGGACTTCAACAAACAGGCGAACGGATAAAAACAAAGCAACAAAGGACGACTAGCAGAGACTCAAAGGAATACGTAGGCAAACACATAAACGGAAAAATCGCCAGGTAAGCAGAGAAATCAAATGGAAAACTTGCGCTTGTTAACACGCTTGATAACCGGAGCGGGTCAATTTTATGCATCAACGATTTTATTGCTTTATATTTGGAAAAACTAAAACAATTTTTGTAAAACCAGTGTTGATTTTTAAAAATTAATCAAGAACAACCAAACTTTTTGCAGACCTAGTGCAGACATAGCAGTCGACGAGCAAGTATTCTCAACTAAAGCCAGGTATCCATTTACTCAATGTATGCCGCATTACCCAGATAAATTTGACATCAAACTCGGCATCAAAACGGTTGAGTTGTCAAGTTCAAATATCAAACAAAAGAAGTGGAAGTAAGGCCGTATGTGCTATGTATAATGAAAACCATAATATAGATGTGAAACTGTTTTTAATAAACTTTCTTTCAAATAAATTTTATCGCTTTCAAAATATCTAGTGTTGAAATAACACAAAGCACAAAGATATCTGCCCTACTAATGTGTTACTATCCTATGCAAATGAGAAATTCTTATAAAAACCTGCACTAACCTTCAAAATCCAAAAGAATTTCAAGTTGCTTTCGTCAATGAGTTACCACTTGTAAGAGATATCAATATAAACTTTTAAAATATTCAACAGATAAAAAAATATGCATGAAAAAATAGCAACACATAGCGTAGAATAATGGTACACATAGAAAACTAGTAAAATACGAAACAAAAATATCCTACGGTGCATTAAATTCGCTTCGTAACAACTACGGGTTTCTTATTTATTTTAACATCAGTTCCATTTCTCATAGGCATACAGGTTAAAGAGTATTTTAATCAATTGTATTGTTATTTAAATGAATGAATAATGGACTCCGAAGGGAGAAAATGCACTAACGTTACACATATATATTTGCCTCAGAGTATAAACATATGTTTTCGAACACGATGAGAGATAAAATGAAACAAATTAAGCAAGCAAAAGGTTATAAATTATAATTTAATTTTTATAATTGAAAAATCTACAAAGAGAGAACAATAAATCAATTACGTATATAAACAAATAAGACTTATCGAAAAAATCCTTCAATCAAGAAAAAATGAATTATATAGCAAACAAATAAAAATTTTTAAAAAAATAAACACAAAAATCGGCAAATAAAAAACATGACACATACACACATATTCGCTTTAAAGTGAATTTTTAAAAATTACTTTTTTTATTGTCTACTGTTTCTATTTTGTGTCTTACAAACAGGATATATTTGCACCAATTTTGGGCTTATGAACCAAAGTGTTTGTAATTAATTTGTTTGCTTGAGAATTATGCAAAATTTTATGCAAGTCATGCATAACGTAGCGTTTGCAATAATGCGGAATTTCATTTCAACTTCAAATTCTGTGTTGCAATATAGTTGGCTTTTGTTTACGGAAAATAAGGAAGTGGGACAACTTTGCTTGCATTGTGATGCAAAATAATTGTGTCGTAGAAATACACCAAACAATGGGTTCAAGATAATTAACTACTTTGCCAGTTAGTCTCTTAGTTAGTTCTTTTTTTTTACATTTGACGATTTTTGTAGATGTACTTTGTGTTCGAGTGCAAGAAATGACATAGCCTTTGGGAGAACATCCACCCAGGTTTTACAAAGAGCTTATTTGCCTTCATAAATGTAGGCCTGCCTTCTGGATGCATTTGCTTTAAGTTTTCATTTCTTCAATCATTTCTATAGTTTCTTCCTGGCAGGCTTTTGAGTTTATTTCGAACCAAATTCGTTTAGCATAAGCTACTTTGCGTAAAGTCATATTCTTCGTTATGAAATAGTTTATAACAATCACTTTCTTAAATTACGCACCGTTACGTTCCCCGTAATAAGCCTTCTTACGTAAGCTTACGGAATTAATCACTTTTTGATGAATAGCGCGTTTGCCCTCAGTGATTTCGGGATTTCAAGTGAAGTCTCTCAAAAACTCACGATGTCGTTATAGAAAACTTATTAAAATTACTCACTATTAAATCGCAATTTCATTGAAATCATTCCATGAATTTAACTCTCTACTATTGCACCATCGATTTACCAACGTATGGCTACCCAAGTAAGCTAAAGTTTAATTTGCATGTAAATATGGACCCGAGGCTCGTAGAAGCCCTAAGATTACGGATGTAGAACTGTAGAATATATCTGAAGTTGTGTTTTTTTATAGCTCCGATATCTGGCAATAATGAAAAGGTGTGATACCAATAGATAACGCGACGCGAAAATACTTAATCTAATAGCGAAATTGTAGAATTTTGTGCTAAAGAACGAGTATTCGCGGACAACTTTTATTTGCTGCCCGAACGATGTAGAAGTAAGTCGCTTTAACAACGCACTGTTACTCGGGATAAGAAATGAATCGATGCGTAAAATGTCATGGGTTGGTCCTGGCGCACCGTCTACATCGATTGTGATACTGTATCACCTTGGCAACGAAGAAGGTATGCTCCATTATTAGCTGTTAAACAATTAATCCATTTGAGTCATTCGTTGTCCAAAAAAGGACGAAATATCAAAACAAACAATACAAGGTCACTTTGCAGTGTACTCACTAAATTCGACTCCTCCTAATCTCCACTTGTTTGTATCGAGGGGATACGCATTTGCTGAGCAACAGAACACAGCTAACTAAATTTTTTTATCATTTTCATACAATAAAGACGGGTTTATATTTACGTACTTTGTATGTGTATATGTCACAAAAGACATACCGAGATTAACTATTTAATGCTTTCGAATGCAATGTAAATGCCTGCGTTTTCAAATGAAATAAATTGTGAAAGGCACTGAAATCAAGTTCACTATAAACGCCCTAAAAACGTACAAATTTTGTGAGCCAAACAACTCAAATACCCTTTGATAGAATTAGAGTTTATTTTCCAATTTTTGGATCAAAGTTGCATTAGTTCGAATAGAGAACGTAACACATTTCTTTTGTTGCAAAGGTAATTTAAAGTTATTCCTTTAATTCTCACTTAATCTGTCATAATAGAAATGTTATATAATTTTGATTTTTGGAAAGGATTAACAATTTTCCGTGTTTCCATGTTGGCCTTTTTGGGTAGCTCTTCTAAGATTCACTTGTATTCAAACTAAAGCTTCTGGTTAAATTATGTGTTAAGTTCGTAAACATTTTGCCAAATCCATGCCGCAACTGATTGCCGGCTGTGCAGAACTCTTCAATCGTCTAAACGCTTTTGGCTCCTCCTGGAAATTATTTTTTTCGATGTGAACGCTTTGCAAAGAGCAAGGCAGAGATAATCTTAATGATCTTTTATTGATATTTATATCTTGAAATTAAAAACTCCAGACCAAGAACTTATCTAAACCATATTAAAAATGGATGTTTTTGAGACGGTAGTTAGTTTTTTCTTTTTCATTACTCTATTATTTGGCATATACTATAAAATATATGTACTATTGACTTCTAAACCTAAATTGACAAACAGGAATAAATGAAAATGAATTATACTCTTCATCGGGCTTCATATATAGAAATTGGAAAAATAAATCTCTGCTGAATGACGATGAAAGTATCAAAAAAATGATTTTTTTCAAGTTTGATTCCAGTGCTTAAGGTCATTAGGAGACGAAGAGAATATACTAATTTTGTCATTTAGTTTACAACTCCCAGAAAAAAAGACAAAAGATGAGAAAAATGGAAGAAGCACAAGACTTTAAATTTAATTACATCCGTTTGTTTATGCGTGTGCCTGTAAAATTGCAATAACCTTAAGATACAAATACTGTCATAGAAAGATGTGGGTCGATATACGTAAGCTGGTAAAGGTCTGGTAAATGCTCTTATTTTCTCGATTGTCAATAAAATCCTGTTCTCATGATCCCATTTTTACTGTAAAACAAAGCAACCATAATCTCTTGCATGTCATTTTTGTACATTCAAATTCCGGTACTGCCTGACCAGGGAAGCAGCGTTCATAAGCAGAATTTCGGATCTCTCCTGGTTAATAGCAGACGCAACTCTTATCGAGAGCAAATTATCGGAAAAACCTCTCCAATGACGCAATGTTTATCCAAAGCTCATGCGAATCAAGTGGGATAAATGCAGACGTTCCGGAAAATTGTTGTTTAGTTTCATAGGTTAGTTTCTCTGCGCGCGCCCCTGTAAGTCAATTCGTATATTCGTAATTGAGAGCCACGGACCAAATTTCAAAAAAAGTAAAGAAATATTCTGTAATTTGTAGCACGCAGTTACATTAAAATTTCCTATGAATTCCTTAAAACTTAACACTTGATACGTCGACATTTTGACGATGTCTTGTAAGTTGATTTAAGGACAAAGATCTCAAGTATTAAAGAATAAGGCCATCTTCGAAATGACAATTCTACAAAGACGAAAAGAGGAGAGGACGAACTGTCTTGCAGACGAATACGCCTTATGGAATCAACATTAAATTCCTTTAACAATAAATGTCCCATGAATATTACAGGAGAAGCAATAATACTATTACATCTCTAAAATTTCTTCTTCGATATAATGACTTTTTTCCAAGTACAATGAGTTTTATTAATATTCTAGCAATAAAAGAACATCTCAAAAAGTGTTAATTTAATTATCTCGTACTTTGACAAAGAATTTCATGCATGTAAAGTATACAGAATACAGAAAGTATGCCCAATCTCATCAAGGATAGGCAACATGCACAACATTATCAAGTTTTAAGAAACTTAAACATAATATACAAAAATACCCTCTGTAATCAGATCCCTTTGTCATGTTAGTCACATTTGTAGACTTAAGTCTTCACCTTATCATAACTACAACGTAAGTAGAAGGCGATGTGCCTTTGATTTAAGCTAAAAGAAACCTTATACCTTCTTATTCTCTTTTTTGTTTTGTGCGTTTTATAATAAAATTCAATTTTCTTTTGATATCCACGTAACCATAGCAAAATGCTTGTTCTTGCATACACACAATATATAAATGAAGCAACAGGTAACTAAGAAATAATTTCATAAAGAACGACTTGTACTTGTGTAAGTAAGAGGGCAGGCATATTTCCAGCGACACATTTTATAAATTAAGCTTAAGGTTCTCGAATCAAAAGCTTCACAACCGCCGCACCTTGTGCGCAGTGCTCTTTATGCACCATCATAATGTTGGCAAACAATGAAAGCATATGAACGTATCATAAATAACTAATAATAGTTATTATATTTCTCATCCTTTTCCTCATAAATATCGATAAATTTTCACAATGAAAACTTTCCTCAGTGCACAGATAACCAAGCAATAATATTGAGAGCAGAGTAGTACAAAAAAGTTTAGATATCAGTTACATTTAATGTACAGGCTAAAAGGCAGAATTATTATGAGGCATTAAGCCCTAATACAGCAAGTAAATGAAACTTTATGCTTAAAATATAACGTCGACATAGTTAGAAGTGTGTTGTGAACAAAGAACGCATGACGTATAATTGATTTGAAAATGAGGTAAAATTTAGAAGAACTTAAATGCTTTCCATTATGAACATTTCTTATCATTTCGAATTTCCAAACAGAATTGAAAAGCGTTAATAGAAGATATTTAGAAAAAAAAATATTAAAAATTTCAAAATTAACTTCACTTCAAATTAATTTCATTTAAATTTAATATTATTTTGGAATAAAGTTAATAAAAATGTTTAACAGTCCAAAAATCCACAATGGCAGGTTTTTCTTCATCAGCGCAGAAAGAAATTTATGACCAAACTGATAAACTGGTCCTTTGGGGCATATTTTTACAATACAACGTATGCAACGAACAGCAACAATAACAACAGAAACATCAACAACGATAACAACTTATGCAATGCATCGTTTACAATTCAAGTGCAACTAAAAATTGTAAACGACAGTGTACAAGAGACATTTCAAATTAATAGGTGTCTATATATTTTATATGCTTCCTGTGATGTCTCTCTCTCCCTCTCTCTCTCGAAATCCTTATGCTGCATGTCTGCATGAAATAGTAAATATTCGAAATATGTCTGTTACAAGTTTTAAAAAGCACTTAAAAGAAATAAATTTTTATGATTATTATTTTTTGCCTAACAAGAGCGAATGTAGCGGAAAAAATGTAATTAGAAACGAAAGTTAAATAAATATCGCCCTCTGTCTAGTTAAAAGCTTGAATTTTTATTTATTTATTTTTTAACTACTTAAATAAAAGAATTTTAGTTGTTTAGTGAATTATTGTAAAGAAGAACCTAATCTATTATAGAAAATGCCACAGTACAAATTTTTTTCTTTTTGGAAAGTCATTTATCTAAACTATGGCTTTTTTTTATAAAAAATTTGCAGTTTTTTGTAACTTAATTTTTTTGCGTTTTTTTTTTTTTAATTTATAGAACACTAGGAGACTTATCACACATATCATATAAGTGTATACCATATATGATATCACGTATGATATAAAATAATGTAATTCTTACGTTCGTCGAGGCATTTTATCCAAGCCTGCAAACATTTACTTTTACAACAATAATTGCTGTTCTATTTTAGATTAATGTTGCCTTTTAAGTAAGTCGAAGTAGTGAGTTGTTTATGGCGTACTCACATATGTTTTACTTTTAAAATTATCCTAAAAGAAAGTAATCCAGAGATGTCCATTTGGGCAATTTTTTCGGCTAATTGATACGTTGCTTGAGTTCCTTGAATTGTACGTTCGTCATCTTTGAATGACTCGATGGTTGAAGACTTGCACAACGTATTGTACAATCTTGCGGAAAACAAAAGTGGTTTAAATTCATTTTATCTGATTTGGGCCACAGAAGTCGCATTACCCTGCGCCGACAGCGTTTACTGTTCACCGTAACGTCTTCGTTACGACAATTTTCTGAGAAAAATTATCCGACGATCTGGCTTTTATTACTAACTAATAATAACTAGTTCCAAGAAAAAGATTCAGAATATATATTATATATATAAATTTTGATCAAAGAACACAATCATGAACCAATGCAACGAAAGTCAATCAAGATAAAGAAAACTGAATGTGTGCATTGAATATATGGATTTTATAACAAAAGGAAATAACTTTTTTTAAATTATTTAATCAATAAAATAATTTAACAAGTTAGGATTGAAAAATAATTTAACAAAATGGATTTCTAACTATTAATTATGAAAGATTCAATTTTTTTTCTTTTTCGATTATAATTCTTTTTTGTGTCATTGAGAATCGAGAATAATTGATAAGCCAAAAATAGAAGATAGGGTCCATCGACGAATGCGTATTCTTCTACAACCTCGATATAACAACATAGCATACCTAACAATTAGGTTATATACCCAATTCTTTTTTTATACGAATTTGATTTATGAATTTCAGATATAATTCCCGTTTTTCGAAAGTAGAAGCTATTTTTTATGAAATATTTAATGAATTAAAATGTGTAAGCACGAAATAAATTAAGTGAACTCTAACAAGAACTTTTTAATGTTGTTTACACTTAATTCTCTTTTTACAAGAATTTTTTTTTACACGTATTTTTGGGGAACGTATCTATCGTGTAAAAAGAGAATTAGGTGTATAAATATATATATTATATAATTTTATAATACACATTTTTCTGAATATTTCCGAGTTCACTCCAATAAACGGTCGCCAGATAGTGGAGCAAAAAGTGAAGGAGAACTTCAGTTAACCGAAATAGGGTGTTTTTCAGTATAGCCATAAGAAATTGTAACCTTAAGAACCTATCGACGCAATCTTTCGTGAAACAAAAATTTGATGTTGATCTCCACAAGTATAGAGGGGACGCTTTTGGCACAAATACACTTTCCCAAATTTTTTCAAGGTTTTTATTAATTTTTTTATAAGGTTCTTGGAATTCTTTTTTTTTTTTGTGCAACCAAAAATAAAACTTTTATGCTTTTCTTCGCCTCGTTAAACAGAGGTAAAGACAAAAAAAAATTCTTATATTACTTTTTTTATATTTTTTTTAATTCAATTTCTTTCAAAAAAGTTATTTAACAAAATTTTTGTTTATTTAAATCCGTTCAATTCGAACGCTAATCCAATCATGACTTGATATTATAAAAAACGTTGCAATTTTGAGCATTTTTTAACCAATAAAAAGTAAGATAAAAAACCTTTTCCTATTAAATTTAAACTACGAATGCCGAAATCAAATTCTTTTCTTTTCCTCAAAAATTTTGAAAACACGGAGAAAATAAAAAAATCCACCTACAAGAACCCTCACGCCATCTATTAAATGAAGCACCATCAACCTTTTCTTTTGCATGGTTTAAAATGTGAGTTACTTGTGCTAGTATTTTATTACTTACATAATAAGAACACATCTCTTTAAGTTCTCTAATATGTTTTTTTTGCTCCTGTTAGCTTTTCCATTCCAATGGTTTATAAAGAACAACTTAAACTTGTTGCATTTGAAATTTACTTTAAAAGAACGTATTCTCCTAGACTTGATTATAAGTTTATAAAATGTTGTAAGGAGACACAAGACAACTAAGGAAACTGTATTCATATTAAGGCGAATATTTGATTTGACCGAAATACTTGTTTTTCATCAAATGTTTTCAAAAATCAGTCAAATATCGATGTCTGCTATAGTTTCAAAGTTTTTGACAAAAATGTTTTTCATTTCAATTTTTTAGCTAATATAGGCGTCTTTCAGGACAAGCAAGATGCACTTCTACTCTCCATGGCGATGATGGGTGCAAAAAAGTCAGTAACCGGCAACTTATGGAAACTAGCGACGATCTGAATTTATCAAAATATGAAAAAGACCAGATAAATAAATAAGTAAATAAATTGAAGAACTTGTAAACTTGTTCGATGCATTAGCTTATTGTGAGCTTGTCGATTACGGAGAGGAGAAGAAAGCTGGAAGTTCCATAAAACTTTTTTATAAAAGGGAAGTAAACTTTTTTAAAAAGTTTGGTTCGTTACATTAGGAACTCTACATATCACACATCCATAAGTAGAAAAAACAGCTTAAGAATGGAAAAAAGGCTATATGGAATAGTAATAATAAGTTTAACAATGCATCCCACATTTACATATATTAATATTGTATCCAATTTTTTACAACATACTTAAATATAAGTAAGGACCCTTTATTTACTTTAGGTCGAATTTTGATCAATTGATTGTGTATGGATTAAAACGTGAAGAAATTTCCGCTGATTGTAAGACTATAAGATCTTTTTCTAGTGACTAAGCGCATTTTTCAAAAAGCTACCCGGCCTTTTAGCAAAAACTGCTTTTCCAGTTTCACACGCTATTAACTCACAGTTTGCTCGGCCCTCTGTTTAAGGGAGCATAGAGATGTCGATGTACTTGCTAAAAATCATCTTTATGAGGTCTAAGAAGCATTTCCCTATTTTCATTTTTGATGCTTGAGAGTTTAAACAAGAATTGACCGAAAAATGAGCGCCCATTAGGAAAAGGATCTGAAAGACCCTCAATAAGAAATGTTCTAGTGCAACGGGTGCTTATAAATTATGTGACTTTCAAGTTATTGAAATTAAATAATGAAATGAATGAAATATCCTTTACCTTTACGAAATGATAGGAGATACGGAACACATCCAGAGAGCACTTAGGGAATATTTGCACATACTATACAATAATTATATATATACTGTATAATATACTTTTACATATAGTGCTTCCACGCCTAGCAATGCCAATGCAGCCAATGCAGCCAATTTAAAACCACTTTTGCTTATTCTACGTGGCGATCCCGCCAGCTTTTCCTATATGAGGACGATACTGTACAATAACTATAAAGTTCAGTGACAGTTACAAAAACTTTGCAAGTCAGTTAATTACGTTTCAAATTTCTTGTTTGGATTTAATATTTACTTTAGATCGTACCTATACTATATATATGTTTACATAATGCAATGTATGTAAAACAATGAATGAAATGTAGACGAAATTTACTAATTTATTTATATATAAATATTTACTTTATCGGAGATTTTTTTTGCTATCTCTCTGTAAACCTTTCCATACATAATGCAGACGTGATGCGGACGTATGAATAACATTCATTATATTTAACCAATAAAATAGAGGGAGAAACCTGGAAAATACATTCATATGTACCTTTGTTGATTTTGTTTATTTCTCGTTTCCTTTTTTAATTATTTATTTTTCTTTATTTACTTATTTTTGTTTTTTTTTAATTACGGTATGTTAAAGATTGTGGAAAACTCATAAATAAATGAAACCGTACTTTTTAAAGAAGTTGGTACTACATACAATTAAATACATATCTAAGTGCAAAAATTCTTTTAATAATTTGTAAATTTTATTAAAATAGTTAATTAATTCTTTTAGTAAGCTATCTTCCTAAGTGCATTGACGGGTTGTACTGGCCAAAGACTGTCGTAAAGTATCCCAGTTATAACGAAGGCCAAAAAACTGTGTTCTATTATGTTCACAATTGGAGCAAAGCCACGAAGCTTTCATTTTTGCATTCACCGTACATGATAGGCTGATGTAAAAGAAAATACGGGTTTTTGAAGGGAGCACAGTCCTGTTGCTACGAACATTTCCAGCATTAAGAAGCCCGCAAAGTTGAAAGTAACTGTTTTGTTTTCTAACACTGGGACTGGAAAAATAAACATTACCACAGCTGAAACTAACGTCAGTCAAATAAAACGACCGACGCGCTTAATTTATTTTTCAAGCGCTTTGTTCACTAAATCTGGCCTAATTTTGCTAATAATGAGCTCAACATTCGCTTTTATTGCATAAGTGGAATTTAGTTTATCGGTGTAAATCGACGATTTCAGAGCAATTCCCCAAACAATATATTAAAGTGATATATCATAATTTCTTCAAGTCGAGTTGATACCGGAATTTCTTTACATCATCGCATAATCAACGATGTAAATCTGATAATAAAACGATTATTTGACCTGCTGTTTGGCACGCTTTGATGAGGCAAGACGTTGTTCAGGTCAACACCTTTCACGCAATTCAAGCCATAAGAATTTCGTTACCATCGATGTGTAGCCCTCTCCATTCAAGATAGTGGTATTTCGTCATTTGCAAAGAAATAAAAACGAGTGGTCCCACTAAACCCACATCACATTAATCTATCGCTTTTATAAAATATTAACATGATCGAAAATAATTTATGGATTAGCTTTGCACTAGAAATGGCAATATGTTTGCTTGCTGGCAGATGGTGAAAATGAGCCTCATATAAAAAGATTATATTCTTAAAAACGTCTACCATATGTGGCAAAATGAGCGCTAAACAAGTTCCAGAACGCTTTACTGGAGCACTTTTGAACGCAAATATGTACTGACGTAAATTAGGAAGAGCGTCAAATTCCCCCCTTTACATTTGGTGGAATAACGTAGTTGTACGAGCTGCTAACAACGACTAAGGCCATTGTTGCTGAGACACGAGAGTGATTTTATGCTACAACAATTGTCGATCACATGTGCCGACCGAAAATTGCTTGAAAACAGTTAAGCGTGATGTCCTAACACGCCTAACATATTCTGCAAGTGTTGCCTTTTTCTTTACGAGGAATTTAAAAGCTAGATCGATTCTTGGATTGCTGGATCTGAAGATCAGTCGTTTATTATTAAAACTACTCTTGCAATGGAAATAGTGCACAGTTTTGATTGATATCTTGCCTGTGTTAAAGACTATGCGCATAGTCTTATTAATACTAATTTTGCTCTATCTTTATCTAAAAATAAGCGACAGAGGTTTTATAAGGTATATACGTACTCTTGACCACTCTTGAATACCTAAATTTTAAGCTATTACCATTTACTAATGTGGCCCAAGATAAGTGTAATCGGCCAGTACCGTACAGCTAACTTTAAGAAGCGGACAACTGCAGAACAATAACAAAGTTTATGAACTGCAACAGACCTGGGTTCACAATTTATCCTAGGATGAAAATTCCCCAAAACTATTATAAAATTGAAAACTCAACATTCGGCAGAAAGCTCTTTTTTATTCTCTGTTAATAGATTTCAAAAAAAGAGTTTGACACCTTCCCCACCAGTATCGTAAGAACTTAACTTTCATGCCGCGTTTTATTTTTCCAAAATTTACTTCATCTTCCTTGCCTTAAATTATTAAACTTAATTTTTTCCAAAATTAACTCGATGCTCGCATTGTTTATAGCAATTTTATAAACTTTTCTTTAAATAATATAACAAAAGTTACTTAAGCAAATTTTACAAACAAATTACGATTTCTCACTTTATCGTAAATGTGCCATTACATGCGCCATTGTTGCATCTTGCAGTTTCTAACTCCTCCATCTTTATGCAGTTTTTGTTATGTGGATATTCATAATGTCGATGCGTTGCTGAATGTTAAATTATTTACAAACTTGACGGACTTCATTACACAGCGTCAGTAAGCGGTAACAAATACTTTTATCGAATGCTTTTGCTCTCAAAAGCCAAGATTAAAACTTTCTTTACATATATTTCTATTCGAATATCTTTTGACAGTCCATTCTGACATTTTAACGAGCAAAGAATACGAAAAGTTTCATATTCGCTTTCTCAAAACCCGTATTAATAAACTTAAAAAAGACAGTTTTGTTGACTTTCAAAAAAAGTGGGCTGTGCTCTACGAATTGTACCGCAGTCATCTCGATTTATTCCTGCATTTTTTTGCACCCTATTATTTATATTATATATAGGGTATATTAAGTTTGGGCACAGATAAGTAATACGCAAAAGCGCTTAAGATAGTCTCATCTCTTATTATGATCCTAACCCTGCCTGCCCGTCTGATGGCTTTCCATGTATTTTTGTGTTCAACTTACACGTAGGAATTTGAGATATTTTGACGAAATTTAGTACACTGACCTACTTTAACCCAAGGACGAACGCTATTGAAAATGGTTTGAATAAGTGCACTTTTTCGGCCAATCCAAATAGCGCCCTCTCTTGAAAGGTCGGTAAAAGGAAGAAAATTCCAATTTTCAAAATTTCTATTTTCGATGCATTAAACAACTTATCATTACAAAAAATAATTGGTGATCGAAAAACATTTAAAAACACATTTAAAAACTCACAGAAATCTTTGAAATCTTTAAACCAGTTACATCATTGCAAGCTTCGCAGGTTAAAAGCAACACCAAAATGTTTTTTAAATAAAAAAAGCAACTAAAATGTAAACTTTAAACGTGTTTTCCTCAAAACCACGGTTTCCGAGTTTAGCGTAGTTGCGGCTCCTTAAATTTTCATCCACTACCTTGAAAGGTTACTGCTACTTTAAAATAGCAAGCGTCGTTTTGATTTACAGACTCGGTTCAAAAAAGCTTCGATTAGTTGTTCTGCGTGCAAATTGTAGAGGCACGGCACAAAAAAGCTAATCCAAAAGAGTGGCACATCCATCTTTTCATCATTCTTAAAAATTCTGCAAATTTTACGTTTATCAAGAATTGCTCTTTCATATGTAAAGGCCCGCATATGACCCCAGTGATAATTCGTTATTCCTCCCGAGACCTATTATCCCTCTGTTGAACCTTTGTAATTTTTCTATTATTAAATGAAGTATTTTTACTTTAAAAGTTCTTGAAAGTTTCGTTTCGTTTATTTTCCAGTTTTACTCATTTCGTTAAAACTGTATTCTCTTTACAATTTTGTCTACCATTTAGTCATTTTCAATTACTTATTTGCAAAGATCAGGGTTTATTTTGGTGTCTAGACAATTTTTAACAAATTCGTGACAACAATTTCTTATGTAATTAAAGCATGCAAAACTCTTGAGCTGGCAAACGAAAGCGAAAAGGAGTTAGAAAACAAGATATCTTTAAAAAACACAAATTCAAGTGTTTCCGAAAAAAATCCACAACTACAAGTTATCTATTTCAGTTTTAAAGACAAATATCCTTCTCTATCTACTGTCGAAAAATCGTCTATACCCGTCCAACAAATCATTTTCATCGCTTTGCAATACCTTTCATTTTAATTAAATGGTTTATCTCAATAAAAAAAAAATAAAGTGTGCCAGTTTTGTTTATGCATGAAAAATGCGACGAAAATATACATTGCTGCTATACAGTTTGAGAATCCAAAACGATTTAAGTACACTTTTCTGTATGCCTTTCTATACATTGCTTAAAACTGTTGCAAGTCCATAAAACTGAGGAAGAAAGCTTAAGTAAGTAATTGAGCACCGGACGTCCCGTTCAAGCACTTCCAACAGAAAAAATTGTGCTTTTCAATTAAGAGAAGATCTAAAGACTCACTTCAAAATTGGTGCCACTTCAGTAAAGTGAGAAGACCCGCAAAAAATTTTAAAATTTCGTTACTCGCCACTGTGTTTAGGCTAAAATATTTGAAAATTCAATTCTTGTAATAGTGTATTAAAACTTTGAACTGTTCATAGCCTGAGGGAAAACAGAATCGAACGAACCATTTACTAATATTACAATACTTTATAATAGGGTTTTTTGGAACTACCTAATCTAGTAACTATCGTACGCTAGGCAAACCTTCATTCGAAAGGTTTCGGTGTATATTACATAAAACTAACTTAACTGTTTTAAAAGTTGGTCGAAAAGCTTAGGTGTTGCCATTCAATCATACATTCATTTCCGATATCTGGCAAATAAGTCAGCGGAGTATTCGCGAATTCTTGTTGAATCGTGTTCTGCATGGAAACTGAAAATGCGTCTATAGTTAGTTTTTCTCTCACTTAAGCAAAGATAAACTTGGCGAAAAATATGCTTTATATAAAAAACGCTTATATAAGATACTATTTGTTTGGAGCGATATCGAAGTTTTGAAATTGTAAACCCAATGCACTTGAAACAAATGATATCGATAACGAATGTGTTAGACAATGCTGTGTCACGTGCAGAAAGAATGACGTTTCCAAGACTGGGAAAATTTGGTAAGGCAACGATAGGCATTACAGATACATAATGCATTGCTTATGTCGTATCAGGTGAACGATTGGAACTATTTTTGAATCATACTTTTACTAGAAAGACAAAATTATGCATCCGTTCTATATTTTCATTTGTTGCACAGGAATTTTTAATTATTGCAGTTTTTGCCTTTCCTTTTCTTTGTGTTCCAATTCTTATGAAGCTAAGAATTTCAGCAACGTCAACTAATAGACGAAAGCAAGTAGACAGACATGCAGACATGCATTAATGTTAATTAGGAACTTTTGAGGTTTTTAAATGGACACGACGAATAAGTCTGCTGTCATCCTTGGATATTCGAACATAAATAATGCTATTCTCCAGCAGTAACTATATAAAAACTCATCAGTTGTAATGATTTAACATTTAGTTATATTTTAGAAAAATGTTAAATAGTATACGATTACTTAACATACTTTCATTAACATAATTATTTATTTTGGAAACTATGAACTTATCTAAGTTCACACGCCTTTCCCATTGCAAATGAAAGCCCAAAATTGTAAATTCCATATACTATAAATAATAGATATAATTTCATTTTCCATTAAAAATTGGTTGTGGTCTTAGCAAGGATATTTCATTTTCATAGCAAATTTATAGACAATCGACGAAGGGTTGAAAAAGTACCCCCTATTATTGTTAACCGTTTCGACACCGAAACCAATGTTATCCGCTTACTATAAATTTTGTTATAGCAAACGACATTACTGTGAATGATTTTTCATTTTATCCCGAACTAAACAAGTTATGATTCAATTTCATATTAGAAAGCAAGGTGTTAAGCTTCGAATTAAAAAACTACAAAAAAAAAAAAACAAATAAAGCATTAGCAATAAATGGTTTTCGTTCCTAATACTTTACATAAAATACATGTAATGTAAAAGCTGTAAATGCCGGAAGCATCTCTGTTTAACATAAATGTGCACATATTATATATACATACATATATACATGTAGCGTGCATATCGTCTATATAAAATTATAAATATATTCAGATGGATTTTTGCTATGTTTATTTTATTTAATAATTTCATAAATCAAATAACATTTTCATGCTTATCACGTGCTATTAATTCCATTGTGGCCATGCTGTTATCCCCCAACACCAAGCAAGATGAATAAATTTCATTGAATTCCGTATGATATTGAAATTATAACGCATCGTAAGTAGTTTTGTAAACAACCGTACTTACATAAACAAATATGAAAGGAAAAATATTTATAAGCAGAAAAAATAAACAAATCGAGTACAATGACCGCCATCTGAGAGTAGACGAGACGTACTTACTTACTTACCTTTACACATATAAACCTGCAGATAAATGTAATATAGAAGCCAAGATGTACAAATTGATGACAATTAATGCGAAATACTCTTAAGTAGAGAGAAGGAAATGTACTTAAGTCTTCTGTGTAAAAACTATTGGAAATTATTATTACCTATTGTTAATGGACTTATGATACAAGTGCGCTTGACCTGATGCATTATATATTTTTCGCATGGTGATTAAGATACAACCTTACGGCTCTTCAAGGACTCTTTCTTCATGCTTTCAATTGACTCAAAGCACTCTCTCCGAATTCCGAAATTGTGCACTAAAAAACAAAAAAAAAAACAAACAAATAACGAAAGGATGCTTACTTAAACGGCTAAAATCCCTTGTACGATGATGGACGATACTTAGCATTCTTTTAAATCTAGTCACACGGCCACATGGTTCATTTTTAAAAACAAATATGTGGGAGTATTATAAACGCACTTAAATGATGTTCTCACGCAAAATGATCTCAAGCGAAAATCAGGCGCCTACAATGATTTTTAAGCCCCGAAATCTTGATTGCATTCGGTTGTGTATCATTCAACCAGAGCAAAGTTACTGGGAGCAACGATCCCCTAACATTTATTAAGTTATTTGGAATACCTACCTACGCACGATTTTCAGCGAGCAACTTATTTGCGACATAGTCTTAAAAGAAAACTCTTTGATCTGCTAAATTTTGTAAATTTCGAAAACTTTTAAAAATATTAAACTACGAACAAACTGAATGTATGCCCTTAAGCATTCAGTGAATGAAATTTAATGTAGTCTCAGTTATATGGTAACAAAGTCTTTAAACAAACCATTCTTCCACAAGGATCCTGTTCCGTTTATTTTTTCTAAACCTATTAAGCCGGGATAGTCTGACAACTGGAGATCTTAGATAATCAATTAATATTTTTTATGAGGAATTTGTAATACTTTGAAACTTCGATAACCGATAAATATTATAACAAAAAGAGGTGATAACAAAAATTATTATTATTATTATAACATTTTAGACTAATGAAATAAATTCTTAGACTGAAAGAAGAAGACATTGAGCACTAGCAATACAGGCTGTCCACTCTAATTTATAAAAGTACATTAGATATTCAGCCTATAGAAAAGTAGCCCTTCTATAATTTTCTCTTTAAGATTTCTTCCAATGTTTCTTTGAAGATCCAACTTTTCCATGACATCATCTATAATTAGAGGTGTAGAAGCGGCATACTCGAGCAGCTTGCCCATTTCCCAATAAACCAATATGACTTGGCAGCCGAAGCATTTTAATTTTTTCGCCGGGTGTTGTAATGATATTTCGATAAGAAACCAATTTTCAATTGATGGAAGAAAAAAACTTCTCACTAATTTTTTGTTGAAAAATAAGAATCTTCATTAAGTTGCTTCGCTAATCGTAGATGGACTGTTCTAAAATCAGCAAACAGGACTATTTCGCCTCGCAAACTCCCGAGGTTATTTTCGTACTACATTCGTACTTTGGTTTTGCACCAAATTTACTAATTTGAGAAATTCTCGCGGATTTATTACTAAGATGGGAAACCGTTCTTTTTGGACATGTGCACATGTCATAGGATAGTAATAATCGAACAAGTTATTAAGCAAATATTTAATTATTAAAAAAGACATATTTTTGGAGAATATTTAAAAGCAGCAAGACCGACTCTGCGGCATGCAGTGTAGCTGGTGCAAATTTGAATCTAAAATCCGGAAAAAAGATCACATAATATGCACGTCTATATCTATATGACATATTCACTTTCGCGCGCAGTTCAAACAGAGGGAAGCCAATCTTATTTAAAACTCTTTGAATCAACTCATCAAAAATCCCCCACGTACCGTGCATTATTTTGAAGATATTGTAAGAAATTCGAGATATGATTCGACAAAATCGAATTTAAACTTTTGAAAGATATTATAGAGAGACTTCTCTGTCGCAGTAAATTTTTTATTAAGTTAGGTAATAACAAAACTTATCAACCACTTATACCATGACCATAAAACCGACCTACCATATTCTAATATTCTTCCCCATTTTTCTTGCTCGAATATCTTGTACCAGAGGCTGTCACTTTCATTGCGTCCGTTGAAGACGGAGGACGTGTTACGATATAAACACTTAACATCAATGCGTTCATTTCAAATATTTAATTTTTGGCAGCAGCATTGAAAGCTTTCGAATCGTCTCAGCCTCATATCTACTCAAGCACCTTGATAAGGTAACGTATTTTTGTTTGGATGTGCTTTTAAAGCACAAACACATCAATGTTTTTTGAAGACATCTAGTTGCGAGCATTAATTTAACCGAGGCAGTCATTTTAGAGAAGTATTTTAAGGAAATTTCTCTCAGGTAGACTTTCGCCATAGAACATATAAAGCACCTGCATGTTAACCCAACAGAAAGATCAACAACCAACCAACAGTAGTGTTATCCCTCAAGCCGAAACTTCAGATTAAACTAAAAATTCCAGGCGGTACATTCTAAACATGCGAGTCATCATTAAATCGAATCCGCTATTCAAAAGAAATCGGGCATGCTTTCTTGTCTCTTTGGATTTTTTTCCAATCAAGTTTTTTTGAACATTTTCGCAACAAAATATTATTTACCCATAAAATTTTACAAATTGATTTTCCATTTGCTTAGTAAGGGTACGATTTTCTGTTAGATAATTTATTTAAACTTTTATTAGAAACTTAATTTCTGGAATTTTTTCTTAAACATAATTTACTAGCTAAAGTAGTCTTATGCAAAACTTATATAAGCAGTCATTTCGTTTTATTTAAACAATAGAAACTAAAGCGATTCGAAAAAGAATGTTACCTTCTTTTAAATCTTTCAAATACTTCTAGTAATATAAATACGTATTGTCTTTGTTGCATTTACAGTTTCATTTCATTTGATATAAGATTTCTATACGCTTTGCTTTCTTTCGCTCGCTTGGCTTTTTCCCTCTTCCTCTCTGTCCGTTCCACTCTCTCTTTCCGATTTTCTTCTATTCTCTCACACATTTACTATATTGTTTTCTTTCCCTGTTCGTTAACTGTCTTCCTTTACTTGTTTATTTTTCATCAAAGTCATTAATACCCTTCAATTTCGCGACATACGCCATAGCTGTCACGTCTTTTTCCGGGCGCACAACGTTCTATACCATCACTGAGCAAGGATTTGGCATCAGTATCCATAAAAGTGCCGCCATGCAGTACCAATTCCACATCATCTTCAAAATCAGCAGGCGGTACTATAATCTCCCCCGTGGGCAATTCGGTATCCAGAGACTGACTACTTCCACCACGTGCGTCTAAATCATCTGTCAGAGCTTTTAAGTCGAAATTACGAGAATTTGAATTCAAAGTCATATAATTAGTATAATGTGGCACAGGCACATCCAGGGGGGGATAGAGCTGAGCTGCACCTAATGACAAATCTGAACGATATATTGGCAATTGGGTTCTTCTAGCCATTAAATTACTCAACGGAGATAAACTATTGGTAGAGGCCACGCGATTTGCATCTAAAAAGTTATTTTCACCCCTGATGGCACGAGCTAAACGAAAATAGCCGGGCTGAGCGCCTACCCCTGCATTTCCACTTGTAGCTGCTGAATGTATAAAGACAATTTTATTAGTATCGCTATTGCCAACGGTTTTAGGATATACAATTTGATTAAAAGCCTCTAGATAATTACCCGGTGAGTGTTTAGTTGACGTCGTCAATTCTGGAGGTGGTAAAGCTTGTATAACGGTGGCTTCCGCTTCAAGATGATACGGTTTAATGAGTTGCTGATAAGCCAAAGGATAAGGCGGCGGCAATACATCCACTTGGCGATCAGGTTGCATACGCGCTTGCGCTATTTCTTCATTTCCTGTGGAAGAAATGTCAACATGATACGGAGTTCGACCTTCAATGAATTCGTTGTCTATATTGGATGGATTCTCGTTTGCAGGATCGGAAGATCTTGATAAAAAATTAATGTTATGTATACCACTGCCACTAGTTTTTAAGGGTTGTCGTAACTTTCCGGGAAATTCCGGTTGTAGGGAAGCAGACGTTGTTATATAATGTTTCTTTTTACCCTGCTTGCCAGCTTGAGAAGTGCGACGATAACTAGCTTTTGTTAATATATCCAACAAATTCATACCATCGGCAGGGCTGGGTGGTATCAAAATAATTAAGAAATTTTCTAAATCGGCTCTAATGTTATATTGACCCTCTTGTCGTTGATCATAAGTAACGACACGTCTTTTATCCAATTCTTGGATGGGACCTGGTAGAGATACGGGTAATTCCGAGACGACTTCGGAAATCAATCCTGGATCTGTATTAGGATCTTGAGTGGAAGATGATGGAGACGACGTCGGGGTAGAATCTTGTTTCTCGGTGGTGGAAATTGGTTCACTGGCTGTGGTAGTGGAAGTGCTAGTGGATGAGGAAGTTTCTTTTAAGCCATAACTTGTGGTTTGATAACCGGCTACAGCGCTCAAAAACGCTGCATATAATATTAAACCACGCATTTAATTGCGTTATTTTTCAATATCAATAATTTGTTAGCGTTTATCAGATTTTACCGTACAAATTTTGCTAACGTTCTTAACTCGCGCTCCAGCACCACGCAACTGTTCATCTCCAGTGGTTCGCTGCTAACACAACACTTCGTTTTTCTACTCTTCTCACTCAGTCGCACACATGTACACTTAAAGTGATTGCTTGCGGTTTGGATTACATGCGTTTCAATTCTCAAGCAACAACAACAAATCTCTTAACTTGACCATTTATAATCATCATCAGAATAATAACTACAGCATAAGGAACTAACAAACGCTTCGCGAACACTAGTTACAAGTTCTGACACAACGTCAGTATACTTATTACAAAGTTTTGTTTTTTGTTTTTTCTTGTTTTTTATGACTTGTTGTAGTTGTTGTTTTTCTTGACTTTCGCCAATAAACTTTGGATCGCATTGCGCATACTCGGCTATCTTCGCTTACTCACATAGACGTTTGCTGGGCTTACATCACTTTAACCAAGCATTGTATAGCTTTCTTTACAATAACAATTTATTGAAATAATTCTGTTGTTTTTTTTTATTTATTAAGCATTGTGTGCCCATTTCGTTTTTTGTTCAATTTCTTCTTTCTTCTTGTTTGTTTTAATGAAAAATGTAACGTCTACGTGATTTTTATAGCTTTCTGCGGATCTTTTCCCAATAATTACAATTGTTAATAAGGGAGTTGAAGGTATGTGAGTACGTTTTATAATATAACGACATACGCATCAAAGGCGCCATCAAATATACTTTTGGATTAACTTGAGCCTCTGAACCAACTTGATCACACGTCTTCTAGTCCATCTACGATCTTGTCCGCTAATAAAAGTCCGAAAATTTTCGGAAAGCACGCCTGGATGTTCGCATCCACAAAGATTCTAATTCAACATACATCATAAACCATCCCATAGGAAGTAAAGCTTTGACAACATATTTGTACATGTACAGGCGCAAATTGTATAACGCGGTGCTTGTGAAACATGATTCAAAATTTACTATTTTGATAAAACAAAATTCTATTGTTAATAAAACGAGATTTAACCAACTTTTGGAAAAACAAAAAAAAGGTTAACTGTAATTTTTGACGCAAATTAATTTTATTTATACAATGCCTTGATTTATATGATATCTAAGTTTAAATAATGTTACTCTATATTATATCTTAATTTAAATAAATAAATAAAAAAGTTTCTTATAACACGGCTTCGCACTGGGCAACACGATTTACGCGTGCTGTGCGACATATGTGAAGAAATTTTTCCCGTATTTTAGTTAAACAAAAAGATTGGAAACGCATTATATACTGTATCTTCTATTTGCAAATTAATTTATTTTTGGCCTTCAAATTATTTGAACGAAATTTCCTTTTTACACCCATCGCCGAAGGATAAGAGGTATATTCGGTTTGTCAAAAGGTTCGCAACACCCAAAAGGAAGCATTGGAGACCCCACAAAGTATGTATATTCGTGATCAGCATCACATTCCAAATCGATTTAACCACGTCCGTCTGTCCTGTTATCCGCCTATGTAAGGTCTGTTGCAAACATTCTTCTGGCCGCAAAAATAAAGCTATCGACTTGTAATTTCTCGAAAACGTTGGAAATTATTTCGCGCAGGTTGGAACTCAAAACAGGTTAAAGCGATTGATGAACACGCCCACAGTACCATGAAAACTGACAACACCTCTGCTTTTCAAAAGGAATAAAAAATTGTTCTTTTGCTCACCACTCATAAACTATAGCAGACAAAGGTCCAAAAATTTGGACGCTTATTCTAAAGGCGACGCTGTAGCACATGTACGAAAATCGAAAAAATAGACCACGCTTACCCAAAGTTATAGTTTATCAAAATTTATTTATTTTCAATGCCTTTATAAAGCAAAAACCCCATAACGTATATAAATTATTGGCCAATTTCAATTTTGAAACGCACCTATACTAGTTCTTCGGTCCATCTGTATGTCTGCGCGACTGTGTAGCATTTGTGATAAACATTCTTCCGTTAGCGAAGATGAAGAGACTCAAACTTTCCAAAGGACTTGCCTACAAAGCCCATACGCGTGTGCGACAAAAACTATTATTATTATTTTGAAATTAAAAAAAACCGGCCACCTCCACTCCATATTACTTTTGTTTTTTTTCTTAATTTTATTTCATTTTATTTACCTATTTATACATGAAATTCAACTAAATTTAGCAGTCGACTTCAGCTACAACTTAAAGTAAATCTTATACTAATTGTTTTAAAACTAATGTACAATAAAACGGAAGATATGAAAAAAGAGGACTGATAAAAACAAAAACAAAGAAACTAAAAATAATTATTCATGTATAAATAAATAAAAAGAGGAAAAAATGAGAAAAAGAAAAAAAGCATGTACACAGCTAGCACAGAAGCACACCCGCAACAAGAACAGATCCTGGTTGCAAGTGAATCCCTAACCATTGCAAACAAGCACAAGCTTGGCAACCGGCGTTAACAACACCATATAATTTCCGAAAAATAAGTGAAATATTACGAAAGCAAGTTAGTTTAAGTACGACATAGGAAGATCGCGCGTATTAAGCAAAGTTGCTTTAATGGACTTTGAAGAGTCCGATAATAAGAATAAGTGATAGACGTCATTTAGGTTTCTGCAAACAAATCTGAGCGAGTTAACCAGCTCATAATTGTATTTACAATGGCGAAGCTTAATCAAGATAATGTGCTTGGAGGAACGTTTAGGGACATTAAAGCTTGACTCACCAAGTAATGCGGGCGAGTCTGTAGTATCATTTATTACTTTGATTAAGAAGGCTACGCCAAGAATGAATCTACGTTTCTCGAGAGACGGCAAGGATAACAGAAGAAGAACATAAGGGGGAAGAGAGGCAATCGGGTCCCAACCCGAAATTCCTAAGGGTAAATAGCAAAAATTGCTTTTGGACAGATTCAATTGAATCTACATAGCACCTATAGGAAGGATTCCACACAACCGAGGCATACTCGCGCATAGGTCTAACCAAACACATGTACAGCCTTTTTGTAATGTAAGAATCATCAAGCTCTTTGCTTTATAGAGCGTGAAAATGCAGTTATTTTAATTTTTTTGTCTCTTTTTAGGATAATGGTGATGGGTATAAAAGACTCGATCGGAACCGAATATAATTTTCTTACTTGTTTTATTTTCTGTTCATTTAATTAATATCATGTCTGTATTGGTACATAGTTCTCCTTGGGGAACATTTACTTATTATCCTTTTGGAAGGATTCCAAATTGAATGTGTAATAAAGAAAAAAATCGTATTTATAAGTAAATTCAGATTGATGCGAGCAGATTTAGCCATGTCCGTCCCTCCTTCTTTCTATTCTTGATATTCTGGAAACCGTAAATTCTGCGGAATCTTCAAACAAATGCTTTTTAGATTTTTTATATTTAAAACAAGTAAGCACACTGTTCTCGGGCGGCGCCGGTAATTACATACCCTACACCACTTTCGTTTTGATAATAATACACCAAAAGGTACACATTATTTTCACGAAAAGGCATAATTTTGATTAAAACCAATATGATAGACCAATATGATCCAAGCACGTGTCTTTGCTAGATGTGTATCTTCATTATTTTCTCTCTCTCTCTCTCTCTCTCTCTCTCTCTCTCTCTCTCTCTCTCTTTTTTTTTTTAATGGTTAACTCTTTATGCTTAGCACCAAATATCAGTCTATTCGTTTATTGTGGCTAAATTTAAACCACAATTAAATCAATAAATAAATAAATAGATCCAGCAGATGTCAACCTGAAACGTAACGGAAATATTAAAGGCACTCACCTAGAGATGCCACGCAAAAATCAACTAATTTACGCACATATACTTAACAAGACTCCATTGCAGCCTTAGACTTAATAATCACTAAAAATTCGCACTAAAACGGAGTCATAAACCTTGGGAAGGGGAAAATTTTATTGAAACTGTCAACAGCTTCTCTCGTTTAATTTATTTTATTTTCAATTAATTATGTTTACAGCATGTTAATGTATACGATCCCATCTTTATTCCAGAAAACAGCTACCATTATCTTTTTGAATGCCATTGTACAGACGTTCAAGATAGAATCAAGTATCATCTGGTAAATGTTGATACAGTTACCAGCATTTGCCGTCACACCCGTTTTAAGTTCAGCACCATCAAGCCGTTTCTTGTTTGCCTAATGTTTAGCTTGATACAGTTATTTATTTAGAAGCTCCTGCACTCTCCTGCATAAATCGATGACGAAGGAAAAGAAACTAAAAGTGTAAAAGGAATGATTCCCTTTGTCCATGTAATTCTCTTATTATCCCCTCTATGCTCCTTTCATGTTATTCGTTATCTGTGCATCTCTTTCGCATGCTTTTTGAAATAATTTCTACTTTTTTAAAGTTAATGACGAACGAAACTTAATAATCCGCAAGTTTCTTCCTTGAAAGGGGAAACTGCCCTTTACTTTCAGCATTAAACGATCGGATTGCGGGATGGGAAACGATTGCTGCATTTATTAACTGATAAATCTAAAAAGATTCGCTCACAGTAAGAAAACTATAGCAAAGACCAACCTAGGACTTAACATAAGAAAAGTTTAAAATAGCAAGAAAAACTGTTATATTCGGTCATAACCGAATCTTTTATACCCATCACCGTGATGCTAAAAAAAGGAAAAGAACTAAATTTTCATACTCTTTAATATAATATAATACTGGACAGACGCGAATGATTTTTTCTATTTTTCGAATAAAAGCGGAAATTTGTGTGAGATGTGTGTCGAACTTTACGAGTAATAAGCACAAAACACGAAAAGCAAAAGTGCTTACAGTTTTTGTTACATAGACAGGTGGGCGTTGTAGGGATGTTCTTTTAAAAGTTCGCGTCATTTTGAAATTCTTTGGCTAGTTTGTAACTGATATCTTCATTTTCGAAACGGGAGAATGCTTATCACATATACTACACAGTTGCGCAGACGGATAGAGGAACAGAGGAGTGAACGGACATGCTGCGGTGTATACCGAACTTGCAAGTCGCCAAGAATTTATAAGCTTTATGAGGTTTTTGTAGTTTGCTTCTGTGCAAAAAAAATGAATTTATGACACACTATCAAATTTAGTAGACATTGCCGATCTTTTCCATTTTTTGTAGAGATACAGCAGCATCGCCCATAGAATTTACGGGGAAGTTTTTATAGATTACCTGCGGCGGTTTATCAGTAATGAGCAGAAAACCAATTTTTTTCTCATTTTAAAAAACAGAGATGTCTTCAGCTTACGTAGTATTTTAGGCGCGTCCTTCGACCGATTTTGTCGATTTTCAATACCAACCTGCATACAAGAACTTCCAAAGCGTCTTCCAAATTTTAAGTTGCTAGCGTGTTTTTCGCGTCCAGGAGAATGTTTACAACTGAAATTACACAGACGGATAATCGGACAGACGCACAGGCGGACATGCTGAAATCGATTCAAAATTTGGTGCTGATTAAAAATATATTTACTTTGTGGCGTCTCTGAAGCTTCCTACTAGGCGCGGCAAACGTTTTGGCAAAGCGAATATACCCCTGGAACGCTCACAATCTACTCAAAGTTTTGCAACTTGTATACATTAAGACTCAAGCGAAGCCAATACAACTTTTGGGAACATTTTTTTTAGCTAGAGAAGACAGCTAAAGGTGAAATTAATCCACAGAAGCTTTTAGCATAGAAAATTCTTTACAGCTATTTTTGTTTGTAAAGATAATTAAAGTATTATTGTTATTATTATTCTCACTATTATTTATATAACGTAGATGCTCAATCTAACCGCTTTGTTTATCGAAGCGTTTCCAAAGCTTTCCATAGGGTTAAACGCTCCGAAAACGACCCTTTGAATATTGGAAAGGTTGCAGAATTCACAAAGTACATGTTAAGATTTCGTCCACAATTCCAAATTGGCGAAGTAGATTTTTTAAGTATCCATTTGAGGATTGCAATGGTATGACTGAGACGAATGTTTGCAAATGTTTTAAAATTGATTTCCTTAACATCGATTGATATGCGAGTAGTGTGGATGGTGCGACTATCAATTTTTTTCTTTGAACTTTTCCTAATATACTTTGTGTTAATAACCGAAGCTGCGGATGTATCGGCAAGGTCTACTTGTACATTTCCCAAGAAACCAGTATAGAGGCACTTCATACTTAATTAATGGTGTTCAAGCTGTAATTTAAAACTCGGCAGTTACGACCGACAAACTTTGTGTATCTATGATATAGTTTCTCCTAACTCGCGGAGTATATGGATTCCTTACTTGACGGGTCGTCGACAACGTGAATGGATGCAGTTATCGGTATTGGATTTCAATAAATTCTATTTGGTAATATTATCAGTAACTTTTTATATTTTAAGTTGTTGCGTAACTGCTCTGTTTAACCTTTCCAAAGAAATAGCTCAATACACATAAACATTTTTATACCCACCACTGTAAGAGGGGGTACAATCACTTTGTTTTTTTCATAATGTATGTAAGACCCAAAAGAAACCTTTAGAGACACTAAAAAGTATATATATTCTCGATCAGCGTGAAGTTCTCAGTTGCCTTAGCTATATCTGTCCGTCTATGTGTCTGTGTGGTGTTTGTTACTGAAGTTTTCCACATTTACTTTATGAAATACTCTACTCTTTACGTCCAAAATGCAAACAATCAGCCATGCCCACACAAAGTTACAAATGATTAAATTTTATCTTTTCACTTTTTTGAGTTTTATGGTCTTTTATTATAACGTTTATGGTTTTTTATTATTATGCTTAAGACCAGTACATTCCTCAAATGAAGATATATTATCAGCCTAAACATCGGTTAATTCTAAAATGGATATGGTAGACACCACGATTACATTTTTCTTAATAATACCAGCTATATGGGTAGCAAATAAAAGAACTTGGAGAATAGAATGCGAAAAGCATGGTGGTGGGTATGCCGTATTCGGCCCCACCGAATATAACCTTCTTACTTGTTTTATTTCAAAAATGTTGTACAATCTTTTTATCTAGAGTAAGTTTAAAATTTTGCAATTGTATATTTTTGAAAGCTATTATAGGTCACAGGTCCGTCGTTATTAAGATGAATAAAGAAATGTACATGCCTTGATAGCCCGTTTATCATATATTCGAAAATTTGCGTTAGTAGTTGAGAAAATAATAAAATCTGAATTAGTAAAAGTAAAACCAATTTTAAAAACTGTAATGATTATTTATGAACATATAAGAAACTGATTAACGCATAACTACAACTTAATAAATTATTGTATCGTCAATAAAGGAAATGACCAATAATCAAAGAATCACCACAGTGGGAAGAATAACAGAAGGAAAAGCAAGATAATTTCTCTCTCTTCTTGAATGCGTTGGAATTGGTCAATTAATGTTTGAAGTTAAACAAAAACCAGTTTTCATTCTAGTTCATATATGCGAATCGCTTACAAATAATTTCCGTGAGGAAACTTGGCTAAAATTATAAAAATTAATGTAAGAAGACTTTTCTTGGCAGTTAGTTTTTCCTGTCTTTTCATTTCTAGCTCTTCTTACCTCGTCTTATCTGTGATTGCAAAACCGCAGTACCAACAGTCAAGTCATTGAACTTATAGAAATGCAACCACATGTCAAAAAAACAAGTTAGTGATTGTTGTTGATTGGTTCAATTGTCAGGGTTGATGGACCTCACATAATTGCGTAATAACTATGCATGAGATTTACTATTCTTTAAACATTTTTCTAATTGTGGAAAGCAGGCTTTCTTCTTAACTTCCGTTTTCATCAAATGAAAAATAAGTTACTGTGATATTTATGAAAACATTTTTTAATAAAAACAAAACTTTCAAAATTTGAAACACCAAATGCATGGTGCACCGTCTAAACCGTTTTTTTTTTTCTTTTTGTTTACTTTTGGAAACTATAATTAAGAGTAAAATGGTTATAAAGAAAAAGAAAGAAAAAATAAAATTCAACAATTTTCTAATATGCAAATTACCATTTATTTGCAGCAATTAAAATAAACAAAAAAGTATCATTGGAAATAAAAGAAGAGAAAACAGTTAAACTTACATCGATGTTGATGTCAGAAACGGTGTCATATAATCGGAACTCCTTGGTACTCTTACCTTGCTTTATTTTGTTTTATCCTTTTTGCGCCTTATCTTATCTTGCGTTATGTTAGATTATCTTATGCTATCCTATCTTCTCCCGTCTTTAATTATCTACTTTGTTGTTCTTTCCCCTTCACTATCTTTCTTATCTTTGGTTCCATCCGTTTCTTTTTTTCACTATTCGTTCCGAGCGTCCAACACAAAAGGTCTCTTCTCTTCTTCTTCTGTTACCCTTATCTTTTTTATATTCTTTGCTGTGCTCGGCTCCTTTTTACCTTTTGACCCCTTCTCTTTTCTTGCTTGTTAGTTCCAACATTCCAAAACAAAACCATATCAAAAATCTATTGGTACTTGCTTTCTTTAAGTCGATCGCTGAACCCAAGTGCAAGCTTCTCTCTCTCTCTCTCTCTCTCTCTCTCTCTCTCTCTCTCTCTTCACCTCACCAACCTTCATTCGGCTAAAATTACTTTCGTTCACATCTCTGTAAATGCAAACATGATGCCCTTTTCAGACTTCACTTAACTTGGAAAAAATTGATTATCAAGAGTCTTATGCTTCTTTTCATGAGAGGAAATTGCATTATTGTTCCTCCTATTATAGTAAAATTACAAAGATTTAAAATACATCTTTACTGCAAATATATTAATCTAATCACTCCGTCATCCGCCTGAGTGGCCGGGTAGGCAAGAGTCTCGACTACCAATTCAATGGTCGTGGGTTCAAATCTCAAGTGCGGTAGAGTTTTTAATAATAATAATAATATTAATAAAAAAATAAAAGCCGAAAGCCTTAGATGCTAGTGCTTTAAGACTTTAGTCTTACAATTTATTCTCTGGCTAAATTTACATAATAATAATAATAATAATAATAATAACCACTCCGTCATACAAATACAAATACACTATTTCATACATAAAATCCACAATTTATATAAACTTCTTTTCAACATACGAAATGAAAAAAATTATTTATATGCATCTTTGATTTACGTAAAGTTCAATTTTTCAACTTTTAACCGCTTTTCATGATGGTTATCTGTGGTTTCAACAAAATCTTATATAAAAAAGCGAAGAAAATCTTTGGCTGCTTATAAAACGATTTTTCTGCAGTAAGCAAAACTATGCCTGACAAAAAATGTGCTAAATTCTTAAGCATTCAGCAACGCAATTTGGCCGTCTTGGGCTTTGACTTGAACGCTGCTGAACGTCGATACCTAGTGGAGAAACCGCTAAAGCTACTCTTTGTGCTAAGCTGTAATTTTTATTGGACCTACGGTCTAATGAATTTTGCCATCTATAACATAGAAAATTTTGATGAAATCACCGGATCATTGTCAGTGTTTAATCAGGATATCTTGCTTTTCTTTAAAATGTTCATATTTTTTGCTAAAGCAGATAAGTACTTAAATTTAATAAAAAGTATGAATAAATTGGCAGATAAAGGTAAAGCAGATGAAAAAAAAAAAAAGTTATTTTTTTGCTAATAAAATATTAAAATTACAGCAAAGAATCAAGAGTACGATGAATGGATGTCAGAAAATCGTTTAGCAGAACTGATAGCCAAGGTCTACTCGTATACTTGCCGCGTAGCAGTTGCCTTTTCTGCCACCGTTCCTCTAATATATAGCGTTTATGTAACTTACACGGCAGGAGAACTTAAGCTAAAATTACCTGTAAAAGCCCGGTAAATTACTTCTTAAAAATTCCAAAATGCAATAACAACAATACTTGTTCGTTGGTGCAGTTTTACTTTGGATGGAAAATTAAGTTACTTTGCGTTTAACTATATCACTTTTGTGATACATCTCAACTCAATGGCCAGTCTGACAGTTGGATTGGATAGTTTGTACTTTTGGTTTATTTACAATATATCAGCTCATTTTCGCATTTTACGTAAAAAATTGGAAATCATGGCAGTAAACCTAAAGACGAACCTGCAATACTCTATCCAAGACGATCTCGGTGCGATTGTTGTGTATCACTTAGAAGTTATACGGTTCATTAAATCAATGAACGAAATATTTGGTGAAATATTATGGGCTGAAGTTACAATGAGCTGCCTGCAGATGTGTTTTGCCACACACGCTCTGATGAGTGATGTGGACGTATCTAATGCCCCGTTCAATATTGTGGTCGTATTTGCGGTCATAATACAATTGGCGATTTACTGTTTTGGAGGCGAGAAAATACGAGAGGAGGTAACAGTATCTTGCCAAATAATACAAAACGTCATAAATAATAAACAAATTTATTATTATCTTGTAGAGCATATCGTTGTGCAGTGACGTCTACTTGTTATTCCCTTGGCATAAGATGTCAATGCACCAGAGACGTTTGATGCTTTTACCTTTACTACGCGCGCAAAAGGAAGCCTATCTAAAGGGTTTATTTTTTCAAGTTGATCGAAATCTTTTTGTTTTTGTAAGTAAAAGAATTCGTAGCGTAACTTTGATCCCCGTTGGATTTGCATAATTTTATTAATTTTTACAATTTATTTTCAGATTTTGAAAACAGCATTTTCCCTCAGAACTTTATTCTCAACCTTGTAAAAAACTGAGCGACAGATAAGCAGTAGGGTTGGATAACACATTTATTTAGCAGACTATTTGGAAAATTTGAAAGAGACCAGCAGGGATTTCATAAAATTTATACAAATTCCGGAAAATCATTGTTTGTTATAATTATTATAATTTATTTAGAGCAAAAAAATAAGTTCTAAGACTAATAAAAGTAGCATGAGCACTGGCAACCAAGACTATAGGCTCTTCTTTTTTTAAAAGGTACACTAGATGGCCAGTGTATTCGCTTTAAAAAAGTGAAATATTATATTTTATTGATGTTATGTTTCCTAAGTATTTTCAAGATCTCTTGGACGCTCCGCGAGCGCATCTTCGAATATTGAAAAGTTAACAAAGTACATGTTTAATTGTACGGTTTTGTCCACAAAGGCAATTCGGGAAGGTAAATTTTTTAATTAGTGTGTTGCAATGTTATGGCCAGAGCGGATTCTTGTAGAAAGATATTATTATTATCATATTCCGTTCTATTTATGCACACAGTGCCAATTGTGTGGTAATCGTCCGCAGTATGTAATAAACTAAAATATCCTTTAATGGCAGGAAAAACATTTTAAAATGTTCGCAAAGAATGCGACTTACTACAGACAAAGTAAATAAAGGCAAATGCAGTATAATGCAAATAGCCAGCATGATAACAGTTCGTTGAAAATCCGATCGCTGAGAAATGAAGCTTATGTCATAGCTGAAAACAAGGAAGTATACTGGGCCACGACTCAACTTTAGATAGCAATTCTCTAAAGCTGTTCGCCAAGCGAAGTCGCCCCCATTGTCTACGCTGTGTTACGAAAAATATTGGAAAAAATAATGGATGAAAAAAGACTATTATTTCTTTCTAGGCTGGTCGGCTTGACGTGGAGCAGTGGAAATAGCACCTCCCGCAATGGATGGAGGTGAACAGCATTGTGGTTGGTTAGGTTGGGCATAGAGCATGGATATAGGGGAATTGGACCGCAAGACAATAAGTTCTAATTCATAGTACACAAGAAAATTATACGTTTTCCCGTTTTATTTTATTTACAGTTGTGTGGTACAGTTCAAACGTCACCACCACCGCCTTCAAATACCCCAACTTCATCGAATGCATCGTGATGCTCGTCTTATAGTATGCCGTGAATTGTCCGTTTTTTCATTATTATTCATTATATTCATTATTTCATAGTAATAAAGCAATATTGGATTATAAATAATTCGATTTGGTTACGAAATATATAGACAAGATGATACCAAATTCGTCTGGAGTCGATAAATATACATTGGCAGCTGCCAAGCATTCTAAGTTTATTACAAGTTCCTATTATGAGTTTCTTTAAGTAGATCGTTGCCTTACTAGATGGTGCACCAAACACAATCAGCATTGTGCGAAAGATTTTTTAATCAGCTTTGCACATTAGGTTCAAAATATTGTGAATAAATACTTGTAGATTTGTGTTAAGATTAGAGATTTATATCAACATGAGGGCCAAACATGTACACTAACTTCAATAAATTTTCTAATAAAATGTTTGCAATGCTCTCAAAAATAATTATAAACGGCACCCAAAATATAGGGACGTATTCACTTTGTGAAAACTTTTGCAGCATTCATATCCGAATCGATCTAGGCGTTCGTTTGTCCGTGTAGCGTCTCTAACAAACTGTCTTAAGAATGAATTACATTTTAATTAAAAATTATCATAAATTAAATCAGCAAAAACACTCGAAGCTCTTGCACGCAGTTTAGAATTGAAAAGATATCAAAACGGTCAAAAGACACGCCGACGGTACAAAACGTGCTCCTAAACTAGACCTTGTACGTACTTATAAATGTTTGATTACATCTGAGAAAATTAAATGAGCGAGTCTGAATTTGGACTGGTTGCGTCTGCCATCGTTTCAGCGCTTTTTCTCTCTAACGCAATTGCAAAAACCTTTTTTTTAAGTTACACTGAACGGTTAAACTACTCGCTTTGATAAAATGAAATATTTTATTAAGTATTAAAATATTTCAAGCTGTGTCTAGAGAAAATCTGTACAGTCAATGGGATTACATTAGCTTCGAAAGCGGTGCGAAATGTTCTGCACTTTTTTCTTAAAGTAGAATTACTCATTCAAGGTTTACGTACACGAAAGAGCAATATTTACATAATATCTTAAAAAATTCTCATTCTCCGGTTGAGACCTGCTTCTTGGCCCCTAATAAAAAAGTATCCAGGCGGTTGACAGGATGACCCGTGATAACCTTATTTGAACTCAAAATAAAGAATATATGTAGAAATGTAGAAGTGTTCAAAATTTCAAAAAATTGGTGGTTCACCTTGCGAAAAGTCGTGTTGGATAGTGAACAAGTTTTTTTGTGTTTTTGTGTTTTTACATCGAGGGTTGTAGAAAAAAAAACCGCAACATGGACGTGCAGATAGAGAAAAACGTGAACGACATGTGCAATGTCAAGTTTAAAATAGATATAAATTAAATAAGGAAAGAAAATTTTTGGGCAAACTATTTCAACGGAATCCAATAAAAGAAATTTCACGTTCATTTCTGAGAGCGAACAATTTCTTTTTACATTTTTTCATTTAACTTTGCAACTATACCTCTATAGCTATCTTTATAAAGTCATCAGTTTGCAAAGTCTTGGAAAACAATGCGGAAGACTTTTCTAAGACAACTTCAAATTCGCCACATCTTATCATGTTGAACATTACAAGAGGCATAAAAAAAATAGAGAAAGAAAACCTGATTTTTTTTAGCCTAGACCTTAAGACAGCGTCATAAGAACTTGTTAGAATAGTATAAGAAATTAATATAAAAGAAAAAAGAAATCATCAAGAATGGCATTAGAAAACCTGTATGCAATTAAACCTTTACCAACTCTTTGGCGAATGCAAAAATAAACAAAAATTAAACAGATTTCAGTCTTAGAAGACAAACTAGTCGCACAAACAATGTTTCTTGTTGACTGATCAAACAAATTTCCAATCATTGCTTTCTAAGCTAGCCAACATAACACAGCCTAACAGTTTAGGGCTACGGAATCGTCTACCGCAAGAGGCAAAATGTGTAAATTTCATAATCATTTATTCGTATTCGTTGTGTGCTGCTTTTTAGTTGTAGTCGCAAGCAAACCATTTGAGCCCAGTTTAAAAGGCCCAAACGATCACTTGAATGAACTATTGGCTTTAAGTCTTCTAACACCTAAGGATGATTATGACTTGCACTACGACCAGAGACAGAAAGGGAATGAGAATTATCGTTTAAAATTAGACGGATTCTTTTTGGCTTTACCACAAGAAGATGACTCGTCTTTATTGCTGCTAACCGAAGAATTGCTCGAAAATTTAGGTAAAATAGATTTCATATAATATTGTAAGATTACCCACCTATTTCGTGCGAATTTTCTTTGTTCACAGATGAAGACATATCATTTGATAAACAAAAATTTCCTATAATGTCTACAAAAGCCAACGGGTCAATAACTGATTTAAATTTGAATACACGTTCCGTTTCGAAGCCGGAAGTAGTCTTTGTGGAAATGCCAGGTAAAAAAATGGAGAACAAGGCCCGAAATAATATAGACCCGTTAGGTAACGGTGAAGACGTTACAAGGTAAAGGATCACTTTCTTTATTATTATTCTCTAATAACATCGTACGAACTTTTTAGGCCTAAGTCTTATCTATATCGTTTTTTAAATATGCTGAAGCGTAATCGTAAAGTTTAAAACCGTGTATTTAAAAAATTACATAAATTGTTACAATATATTAATTGAATTTTAAAAGACTGAGAAACACTTTTAAATAGGTTTACAATTATACTAAAGGTTCAAGAAAGTTAATAAAAATAGCACAACTATAATATTTTAAATTAAAAAATTACATTTACAAAACCAATTAAAGGGAATATTTATTTAATGATATTGCCATTTCAGCGATCATGCGTCAGCAGGCAGTTGTAAGCATAACTTGAATTGAATGCAATTCGATTGTGTCTCAACTTCAACATATTTCTCTCTTTCGTTGCTTGTCTTTATGATAGTCACCGTATCACACGTGTAGAGGACATCTCCAGTGATTGCTTACATTAAAATAAAACAACAACAAAAAATATTGAAGCTTTGGAAAAGTTATAAATCCCTCACATGGAGACATATTTTGCTTTATGAATTTGTAGGAATTAGGATTAGAATTAACGAAGGTTTCTTTGAACCTTTTGTCTTTCCTTCGTCCTGACCGAGGAGGACGGCTTCTCGAGATGTTTTGTTGTAGTTGCGGTTATCTCATAACCACGGAGCATTAAAAATTGTGCTATTAGATAAAGCACGTTTTGCTCAGAGAAAAGGACATGCTACATGCTCATGGTGTGGATCGCCTACTTTATGCTTTTCATTTATCAATGGTAAACGATTTCAATAAATCAATTGTTCTTTTCATATGGTTAACCAACGTGGAAATCTTGTAGCATGAACTGAACTCCGCTGAGTATATTGGAATAGAATTTTTGTTTTGGAGGAATAGAATTTTTGTTTTGGAGGAATAGAATTTGACATTTTTTGGACGACGTACATGCCTGCCATCTTGTCAAGAATCTTCTTTGCTAACCCTGTTATTTTAAGGCTCCTTCAAAAAACTTATTCAATTTCATTGAGTTCGATGTCATCCGTGATATCTTATTGCACTCATAGATCACATAGATCATATTGATGAGATGATTAGTTCACCAGATGTAAAAGTCTTCTTTTCTCGTTTAACTTTTAAAAGTTTGTGGGCGAAGAGCTACTTCAAATGACAAGACAGGACGACTTTTTGATGTACCTGTTTGAAAAAATTAGTTCACCCATATCCAAATTTATACAAGGAAGACGAACTTGTCTTAAATGGAATTCAATTCAATTAATATTCAATTTGCATTTATAGTTAAATTTAATAATTTATCTTTATTAAGAACAATAAATATACATTTTAATTCAATTTTAAATTATTATATAGTTAATGTTAAATAATCGTTTATATAATCATTTAAATTAGGTTTAAAAATATTGCAATCATTTTTGGTTGGTCATTCTTTATGTGAATGCACTTATAATAAATAGAAAAATGGCAACTGTAAGGTCATTTTGAAGT